>JAWPHD010018784.1:0-38423 GCA_037043455.1 Cyrtodaria siliqua
GCGGGATTTAGGTCGGGTATGAGTACTGTCGATAACAATTTTGTTTTACATGGTTTAATTACGCATATACTGAATCAGGGGAAAAAATTGTATTGTGTATTTATCGATTTTACCAAAGCATTCGATTACGTTGTTAAAGATAACTTATGGTACAAGTTAACCCAATTTGGAATTAGAGGGAAAATTCTTAACATAATTAAATCGATGTATACAACTGTTAAATCTAAAGTAAAATTTTGTAATAATCTAAGTGATGAGTTATTTTGCATGTTAGGTGTCAGGCAAGGCGAATGTTTGTCACCTTTTCTTTTTTCCATGTTTCTTAACGATATTGAAAGTGAATACTTACTTAGTGGACTAAAAGGATTAGATGTCAATATGTTTAAAATGTTTATGCTTTTATATGCGGATGATATAGTTATATTTGCTAATTCACCCGAAGAGTTACAGGAAAGTCTTAATATATTATCAAATTATTGTAGTAAATGGAAATTAAAAGTTAATTCGACAAAAACAAAAGTAATGATATTTAGAAAAGGGGGAATGTTGCCAAGAAATTTAGCATTTTATTACGAAGACAGAGTTATAGAAATTGTCAGTAAGTTTACTTATTTAGGAATAGTTTTTTCTACTGGTGGATCTTTTACAGAAGCTCAAAATACTCTTTCGGGTCAAGCGCAAAAGGTAATTTTTAAAATGAACAAATACTTATACAAATTTACATTTATTTCACCAAAACACAAATTGGACCTTTTTGATAAGTTAATTACACCAATTCTGAACTATTCATGTGAGATCTGGGGGTTTATACAAGCAAATCCTATTGGACGAGTCCATTTGCAGTTTTGTAAAAGGATTTAAGGGGTTAAAAAGACAACACAAAATGATTTCATATATGGTGAGTTGGGAAGAACATCATTCATTACTAGGAGATATCTCATTATTATAAAATATTGGTTACAACTTTTACAACTGAGGGAACAAAAATATGTTAAAATTGTGTATAATATGATGTTAAGTGACTTGGAATTGTATCCACACAAAGTTAACTAAGCATCGCTTGCAATCTTTGTAGAATGTTAGAAGATGAATTTCATTTTGTATTAGAGTGTGAACGATTTTCGGAGTTAAGGAATCAATATATATCTAAATATTTTTGGAAACGTCCTAACATGATTAAATTTATAGAATTAATTAACTCAACAAATAAAGTTAGAATTCGTAAATTAGGCTTTTAAATTAAGAAATAAACTATTATATAGAATATAACTGTAATTTTTCGAACAACGAGTGTACGTGCGAGGTGCGCGCGTGCATGTGTATATGAATAAATGAAATTGTAAATAATATGTAAATCTCTATGTACAGTTGTTAACACCTTCTCAATTACACATGATTGCATAATGGCTTATGAAAGTTATATTGTGATATAATATATACTTACCGTTTTCATATATATATATGTACATGTATATGTAGTAATTACTGCACTGCTACCATGTAATACTTTGTATTTGTATCCTCACGGGCTTTATAGCCTATTGGAAATTTGAAATAAAGTATCTATCTATCTATGTATTTACAGTTACCTTAAAACTAATTAAATCCATACAAAATAATAATCATATAATTTACAGGTAATTCATGCCAATTTCAAATTACTTCCAATTAAAACAACAAATGTGTAAAAACAACAAATTAATTGACAATTAACAGTCAGTATAATGACTGTTTAAATTTAGACAATTAACAGCTAATTAAAGAATTCCAATAAGACAACATCATGCTCAATTGGTCAATTAACAGTCAGTATAATGACTGTTTCCATTTAGACAATTAACAGCTAATTAAAGAATTCCAATAAGACAACATCATGCTCAATTGGTCAATTAACAGTCAGTATAATGACTGTTTACATTAAGACAATTAACAGCTAATTAAAGAATTCCAATAAGACAACATCATGCTCAATTGGTTATTAAAATTCCTCTTAAATTTACTTAAATTTGAAAGAATTATGAAAATAATATTTTAAAAAAGACATATCTGAGGTGGGATTCGTACAGGGGGGCTTGTTTTACTAAGAGTTGTCCCTATACAAAAATGAGTAGGGGGGCATTTGTCCGGGGGGGGGGGGGCCATTTGTCCACCCTTGCAAAAATATCAGTGGGCTAATATCCACCTTGTAAAAAGTACAGGGGGGCATTTGTCCACCCTTGCAAAAATATGAGGGGGCATTTGTCCACCTATACAAAAATGAGCAGGGGGGCATTTGTCCTAGATTCCTTTTTACTATAATGTTTAGGTTCTAAATAGCTTCTAAATAGCTTGATAGCTATACCGCAGTTCCATAATAAGACATGCTTGCTCTTTGAGTTACTTCAAGGCGCAATCAACATATGAACTGCAATATAGAGTTTTTACTGTAGGATGGGATGGGTAAAACCACCCTGTCAGACAGTATAACTCACAACATTTGACTTTTTACTATAAGTGCTTATATTTTTCCGTCATGTTTTAGGATACTAGCCAGTTTTCATTAGAAGTAGAAAAGTTGTTCACCAGTCTTGTTCGAAATTTACATAACTCGGTGAGCGCTATTTGTATATTCCACGTGCTCCCATTGTTATTGTTTTTGACACGTCCGTCAAGGACACAATCGCCTTTACAAAATGATTTAGGTTGACCGAGCACGCACGAGATAAATTAGTTCAAGTATTACAAGTAGGACAAAATAGTAAAGTATAGTTGACGTGTAGTCGCTACACAAATATATTAAACAATAGAATTGCATATTAAAACTACATAGTTATAAAAAGTGAGTTCATATCACAAGTGTGACTTTACCAAGTAACGTACAGTAATTACTTCATTAAAGGTCTGGTGAATTAAATTAAATTAAAACCGGAGAGTGTTGCAAATTAAAAAATAAGTATTTTTCAATCATAGTGTTGGCAGTTTCGAAACTATACTTCATTGTCACGGTAAAGTAGATCAAAACCGTACAGTATAGTTTGTATATACTCGCATCTAAAATAATTACAATATTAGTATACTTTTATATAGTACAGGGTGGTGTACATTTATTTTGAGTCTTAGATTCGCTTTTAAAGTAAATACGTATACAAAACGTAGGTGAAACGTTTCTCTTACACTTCCGGTTTGAACAACTTAGCTAAAAATAGGGCATCAGCTGGTCATAATACGTTGTCATTTAGTGTAGATTGTCATATTTTTCTAAATATAGATATGCTATAGAGTGCATAGGTTGAATGATACGCTGACATTATCTGCGTACATATATAGACTAGTCGCACTGCATTTCATTACACTGCACTGTACGGCACTAGTTCTATGATGTTAAATAGTGTTTTAATAGTGTCATTTATTTTATAATGTTTCAATAGTGTCATTTATCTTAGTAAAACAGCATACTGTTACGTGAATTATATTTGAAATAGTGACATACTTACAGTTTTATATAGTACAGGGTGTTGTACATTTATTATATATAAATTTAATCATTTAAACTGTGTTAACAGAGTGCCGTTGTAAATTGAGCGTGTTTTAATTTGACAATCACTTCTTATTAGGTTAAATAGTGTTTCAATAGTGTCATTTATTTTAGTAAAACAGCATACTGTTACGTCAATTATATTTGAAATAGTGTCATACTTACACTTTTATATAGTACAGGGTGTTGTACAATTATTATATATAAATTTAACCATATAAACTGTGTTAACAGTGTGCCGTCTGTGGACTTGTATATCTTTATAACTTTATTTTTTAGTTACTTTCCGACTTATCCTAATACTCTCAGAACTTTTTATAATGCAACCTCGAACAAATAACTTGATGGATAGACTGGGTGGGGCCCTATCCGGCAGCGACAAACACCATTTAACAAACAATACCTGATCGTACAAATTAATACTCAAATCTAAAAACAACATCCCTCTGACTCAACAGATTCCCATTATCAAACTCTCTACCATCATCTCAACAACCTTCAAAAATAAAATCAACAGAATAGTACCCCTTAAATCAGGAAATCTGCTGTTAGAAACAAAATCGGCAGAGTCCACAAATTCTATTCTGAAAATAAAACCTCTGTCTTTCAATTCTATCCCTGTTGAGGCGGTTATCCCAACAAACACTACTCGAGAAGGTGTTATTCATCACGTCCCTCTTGATACTGACTTAGATGAATTACTATTAAAATTCTTGGACCAGGATCTTAAATCCCCAAACATCCTTTCTCTTACAGTACTCCCAAACAAATATGGAACTAATACAGGAGCAGTTAAGGTTGTTGTCGCTGGGGAGTGTCTCCCCACAAAGCTTCTTATTTACGAAACATACACCTCTTTTGACGTAGAAGATTATATCCCCCCGCGAATTAGATGTTTCAAATGCCAAGGCTTTGGCCATAAAATTGACAAATGTCGCGGGGTGGAAACTTGCGCAAAATGCGGCCAAAATCATCACACAAGTCAATGTAAAACTATAACCTACTGCTGTGTGAATTGTGGAGGGACACACTTCACCCGCTATAGAGGCTGTCCTATTTATTCAATAGCCACAAGTATATCTCTTATTTCTAAAAGTGAAAAGGTCTCGTGGTATGTGGCTAACAAAATCTTTCACGCCTCCCACCCTTCTACTGTAAATCACAAGCGAGAAACATACGTCTCGGAATTTAACTCAGAATACTATTGTGCCCCTTCCCCCCAGACTAGTACTTGGAATGTTTCGGATAATAATGGATGGGAGGATCTTTCAAACCATGATACAATAGTAAAAGATAAAGACTGTCCCAACAAACAGGTTAAATCTTCTGTTGATTCCCCTCCGTTTGTTGCAACCCAAATAGCAACCCATAGGGAGACTTCCTATACTCCCATTAACTCAACCCCAGACACGGAAGTCTTACCCATTAACCCCCATACTAACAGTAGCGAACTAAATAAGGGGAAAACTTTATCGAGTGTCCCAGTTGCTCAATATAACGCTTCAACCCCTTTAATAAAAATAACAAATAAACTTGGGGAAAAACATATTCCCTCACTATTAGACTTAATAGTACGCCCCTTTAAAGAACATCCTATATTACTGTCTCAAGTCCAAGCCCCTACTTCTCCAGATGAATTAAAAACTAAAACCCAGAACAATCACAAATTGGATATGGAAACTGAGCTATATAGCGAAATGTTACAGAGTAGTTTCTGGGGTCCCAAAGTAAATAGGTTCTACAGGCAAAACGGTCAAATTGTCCGCCTCAACCAACCTGTCCTTGCTCCATCTAAACTAACTAAAATACCTACTGAGGCAAATAACTCAATTATTATTATCAATGACTCTATAGAAGAAAACGCGTGCCTAGAGCAACCATATACACCTCCTAGATTATTGGATGGTATCACTACCTTGTCCCGAGTATGCAACAAAGAAATTAAAGTATTAGTTGAAGAAACGGTGTCCCCAATTCAGTTAAATCCTCTTCTTATAGATAACCACTCCGTCTCTTCAGAGATCGTCAGTAAACCTACAATCTCAGTCTGTAATACTGTCACTCCAACTAACTTACCAAACCCTGATTTTAAGCAATCGACCCGAAACAAATTCAGCGATAACAGTTTATTTATCGTGACTCAAAACACGTCAGTATTATCACAGGAAAACACTTACGATTCGAGCTGGTCATCAAACATTAGTATCATACAGAGGTCGATCCTGGACCTGGCCGAATTCGACGAGACCCCAACCCCTAGTTCCCAAATTAGGATTACCCCCATATTTCATGAATCTTCCTCCCAAACTTCCCCCAATAGAATAAATGTGACTTATAATTCCAATATTATAAATACAAATATAGATGTACTAACTAAAAACACTATCAGATTAATAAATGAAAAAACTAGACCTTCTGGCCCCTTATTAATCTCACATATTCAGAGAGAATTACATAAGGCCATAAATCCCCCTCTAGTTAAGGGAATAAGCACAAAATCCAGCCCTCTCATAGTCAATTCCCAACCAGACAGAGATATCCAATTACGAATAACAAACCATAAAAATTTAAAGAAAAATAGGCTTTTAAAAACACCTAACAAAATACCAGGTTCCCTTAAAGGGACTAAGACTCCACGAAAGACCATCTCTACATCTATAGCCACCAAGCGTTCAAATTCAGACATTAAGAAAAGTATCAATCAGTTTTTGAAATGAATGATTCAGTTAATATTATTTCTTTTAATGCGGGAGGGCTAACGCATACCAAACATGCTGAAATTAAACTCTTTTTAGATCTTAATCCCAAAGTAGACATCCTATGTATACAGGGAACTAAATTTAATAAAAGTAACATTAAATCTGTTCCAGGATTCAGACATGAATTTAAATTCTTTAAGGAAGATAATAGCTGTAGGGGGCTGACAGTATATTTTAAGAATTACATTAATTATGAAGTCATCGATATTGACAACCCCACTGATATTGATAATGAAACTACAATTGAAGTCCAATTGTTTAAAATATTTATAAAGACTTTTCCTTTATTTTATCTAATCTTTATTCCAGAAATTGTAATAGGAAATCACTTAATCATATCACTAATAAAATAAGTGAATATAATTTAAAATTGTGATTATTACTGGAGATTTCAACGCCCATCACCAGGCCTGGGTGTCTGATAACTCAAATAATAAAGGCAAAGCAATTTTAACTTGAGTAGATGAAAATAATTTATTTTTATTAAATGATGGCTCACCAACACGCTTAGATAAAGGGACGGGAAATCTTACTCACATAGACTTATCCTTCTGCACAAACTCGCTATCTTTAATTTCCCATTGGTCCGTTTTAAATGACAACTGTCTTCGGAGAAGATCTCCCACGAGCATTACAATCAGGATAGGTTTAATTATAATAGAGCAGATTGGGACCTCTTTGATATTTTATGTCAAAAACTTAAACCTGATGATTTAATTACAGAAGATATAGATATCTTTAATAATAATATCACGGACGCTATCCTTAATATAGTCCACCAAAGCGTCCCTATCTACAATAATATGCCTAGAAAGGAAAACGTCCCATGGTGGAATTCTAAATGCAAAGAAGCCGTTATAAAACGTAAATACATGCTCAACAAACTTAAAAAAGATCCATCCGAAGTGAACCTACAACATTTTAAGCAAGCAGAATATGATTCAAAGAAAATTATTACAAAAGCAAAAAAAAGCAACTGGAATGAATTCATAACCTCATGTTCTTTAAAGCAAATAAATACAAAACATTTTTGGAATAAAATAAATAGAATAAGAGGAAAACCTTATCATCCATTCCACTATTAAAAACCAACCTGCAATATGCAACTACGAACAAAGATAAAGCGGATCTCTTAGCTAAACATTTTTCACAAGTTTCGAGCAAAAATAATCTCAGCAAAAATACCAATGATTATCAACATAATTTCGAAAACAATTTTAATACAAAACTAACTGACATAGATGAAGATGATGACACTTACTATTTACTTAATACCCCCTTTTCTCTCTTCGAACTAAAAGATGCGATAAATAGCAGAAAATATTCCGCTGTGGGACCGGACAAAATATCATATATTTTATTTAAGAACATGCCCGACTCCACCCTTAATATTTGGCTAACCCTTTATAATAATATTTGGTCCTCCAAAAAATACACTGCTTCCTGGAGACTTGCATGCGTTATTCCCATTTTAAAACCGAATAAAGACCCTTACGACCCTAAATCCTACCGTCCCATTAGTCTCACCTCTCACCATAGTACGCTTATGGAATTCATGGTTAAAGTCCGCCTAGAACACTTTTTAGAATCAAATAACAATAAATACATTTCAATCAGGTTTCAGAAAGGGACGTAGTACCCAAGATCAACTAGCAAGACTTCAACATGATATTATTTTTGCCAAAAACATTGGCCATTCAGTCTTAGTCATTTTTCTTGATTTACAGGCAGCATTTGATCTTGCCTGGAATATAGGAATCCTTTCTAAATTATTTGACTTCGGTATTAGAGGTAATTGTTTTTTCTTCATCAAGGCATTTCTTCAGGACAGGAAAATTACTGTAAAAGTTGGTGACTCCCTTTCGGATGAGGAGACTCTCGAGAGGGGCACCCCTCAAGGATCTATAATCTCCCCCCTTCTTTTTAATGTACTTATAAATGATTTGCCAGATATAATAAAAGAATCAAGAATGGTAATTAGCCAATTTGCAGACGATAGCAGCACTTGGATTAAGGGGAAAAATCTTGATAAACTACAAATTAAAGCCCAAAAAGGGCTTAATTTAATTTGGGATTGGGCTAATAAATGGGGTTTTAAACTTTCTCCTAATAAAACAGTAGGTATGATTTTTGGTAACTCTTCCAGGGTTTCTTTAGATTTACATTTAGGAGATACCAAAATTATATTCAATAAAAGTGTTACATGTTTAGGTCTCATCTGGGACCGTCGATTAACTTTTAATACACATATATATAATCTTATAGCCAAATGTGAAAAAGATCTAAATTTGTTACGTATGCTACAAGGAACAGATTTTGGCTCGGACAGAAGATCACTAATTATTTTATATAAAACCCTGATAAGATCTAAAATTGACTATGGATCCCACGTTTATTCGTGTGCTGCACCGCCACTTCTTCAACAATTAGATATAATCGAAAATAAGGCATTAAGGATAGCACTGGGAGCGCTGAATTCAACACCTAAACATTTACTAGAACACGAGTCTGGAGTTCTCCCACTACATTTACATAGAGAGGAGCAGATGCTGCGTTTCTGGGCCAGGACCCAAACGATAAAATTATTTAATCCTGTTAATGAGATCTTTAAAACAACACACTGCAAAAAAACAAATTCACAATAAACCAAAACCGTTTGGCACAACAATGCTTAATTTAACGCAGGATTATAAAATAGACAGTATAAATATAGCGGACTTTAATCCTAGAGATATTCCTCCTTGGACTCTAGCCCTACCAAAAGTTGATATCTCCATTACAAACATTATTAAAAAACAAGACAACCCTTTACTTATTAAACAAGTTTTTAATGAACATATTGACAATAAATGTATTTCCTATATAAACATTTAGACTAACGGATCTAAGGATCCTGTCACAGAGCGTGTGGCATCTGCCTTCGTTATCCCCTCGAACAATATTATTAAAATAAATAGAATTTCTAATGGACTCTCTCTTTTTACTGCAGAGCTGATCGCAATAATCAAGTCCCTTAAATGGATCATCCAAAATAAACCTCCCAAATCAGTTATCTTCTCGGATTCCCTCTCTAGCCTTACTTCAATTAAAGATAGGACAAGTAAGTCTAGACCAGACCTTATTTCTAACATTTTAATTCTACTCAATGAATGTAATATCCTAAATCTCATAGTTAACTTGGAATGGTGTCCAGCCCACGTAAATATCGCAGGCAATGAAAAGGCCGACCTTGCCTACAAGGCAGGGCTGGAACACCCTGCTATCGATAATGATATTCCCTTCGGACCTTCAGAAGTTTATTCTGGCATTCGTAAAAAAATAAAGGAAAATTTAAACACTTATTTAACCAATCAAGCCAATAAATTTAATACGTTTACTAGACTTAGTTGTAATTCAAGAAATCATGCCTTATTCTCTGATAACAAAATCCTTAATAAAGCCAAAACACGACTCAGAATGGGATACAACTTATTACCATCGAGTTTAGGAAGTCATATCATTAAAGATCTTGATAAAAATTGTACTTCCTGTTGTGTCCCATACACCACTGAACATTTTTTACTTGAATGCAGTAAGCTCGATATAAAAAGGGAAGAGTTAAAGTCAAAATTACAACAAAGCGCTATACCTTTTAATCTAAATAATCTACTCGACCCACAGAAAAAATATAGGCAATTGACTTTCATTTATGACTATATTGTCCATACTTTCATATATATGCACGTTGTAATGGCAATGTCCTGTGTATAATCATCATCAGAAAAAGACAGTTATTCTGCCTGTGATTAAATATATACCACCCAAACCCCCTAATATAAGTGGCCGAATTACAATTAAACACTTGATACAGATAGGATATGGGACTGATCCGGTGGACGCGTTGGGGCGATTTTTGAGGCTGATGACAGCGCAGGCACAACGGTCCAGGACCAATCACATACTCTTATATGTATAATGCGCCACGACTAAGTGAGTGTGGGGACTGCCCTACCTCACGGCGCCAAGGAAGTGATTATTATACATGTTTAGCTGTTTAGCTGACTATTGATATGATTTAACTGACATGGTACCTATCCTAATAGTAATATAAGAGCATAAACCTTTAGACTTAGACTAAAACTATAATGTTGAACGGCCCAGTGGATTAGCTTGTATGTTTTGTCTGCTGGGCTCGAAATAACTGATGGTCTGATTTAAATTCGTTCGTTCAGTATAATTGTACCAAATTGTAAACCCTTTCTATTGGTAACAATATAATATATAAACTTCGTATGAATAACATAGTCTACTTATATAGTAGACTAAATTTGGGTCATACTCAGTGCTGACTGCCACCTGGTTAGACTTCGTTGTACTGGCTCTCTGGTTGGTAGTCAACACAGAGACGTACGTTATTCTTCATAAGATTATTATAAACTACTTAATTAATACAGTTATGATATGGGACTGATCCGGTGGACGCGTTGGGGCGATTTTTGAGTCAGATGACAACGCAGTCACAACAGTCCAGGACCAATCACATACTTTTATATATATATAAGGTCTAGTTGACCTTTGATAGGAATTACCTGACATGTTTTTACAGACAGAATCTACTAATGTTCATATACAATAACCCTCAATATTTAGATACATTACTCAATTTGTGATGTATCCCTTGTATGTACAAATTATGTTTCGCTCCAATATCTCACATAATGTCTATGTATTCCTTTGACCGTTGCCCACCACAGTGTGACCTCCTCGTGGTTTTGTGTGGACGAGCAACCCTCCTCAGACCAAGGTCTCTCTCATGGAGAGAGGACTTGAATGCTGAGGAGTAGTTCCCGACAAACTGCATTTGGTATTTTTATTATGTTTTATTATTTTTAATAAATATGATATATTTTATTGAGAAACATTAATTATACAAAGGGAGCAACGATCAGACATAACATGGACAATGTATATATGTAAATAACACACCGAATATTTTTAAACTTCTAGAGATGTGTGATATATTTTATTATAATAGCTCGCTCGCCACAATTCCGACTTTGGTTCATTATACATAGCGGACATCTAAATTCATTGTTTTGTGACAATTGTTGACAGCAATTTAATAAGTAATATACCTGCGAAGCTCATTGGTGTCCCTGGCCTAATATAATAGAAACAACTATAGTAAATATACACACAGTAATCCGCCATAGACAATACTTACGTCTGCTTAGCTCTTGCCGCCTAGTAACGAATACGAATGAATAAATAAATCCCCTATGTATAAAATAATTATGAAATATAGAATGTATAATCAACATATGAAAAGCACGCCAAAATGCCTAGTGCAACAAGGCGTGCCAAAACAAAAACTTAAGATAGATCTACACTGGTGTCTTCTATATAACAGCGATGCACGCGCTTTCGACGACTAGGGGGACCCAGTTTGTTAAAAATCTTGAAAAGATACAGTTGTAATATATACTGGCTATAATTTTAAAATGGACACGTTTACCGATTTTTTTTTAATGGTTCTAGCTTTATATCACAGACATATTAATAGTTATTAGGTCTGTGTTTATTGATTAATTATAAACCATTACCACTCAGTATTATGAAACAGTTTGTGGTTCGCATTTAATTTTAAACAATTTAGTATAATCCGTGAACGCCGATGATAGTTTATAGTTATTAAACGCCGCTCACAAAATGATTGAGGCTGCCTTCTTTTTTCACTACATGTATATCATGTTTTAATTCAGCTTGTAATATAATTACAGAGACAATTACCGATATTTTAGTAAACTTGATTGTAAATAGATCGATAAGCTCCGCCCACAAATTAGCTATATCGATAAAACTATAATAAGCTCCGCCCACGGCTAATCTGTATTTCCTTAAAGCTACACAATCCCGATAAAATAATACAATTTCAAGTTGTTTTAAAAATAAGAACGCCTATAGATGAAGTTCTTTGCTGGTTTGTTGTCTACATTGTTTAGGCTGGTATATTGTCATAGCGTATATCGAGGCATTTGCATAATAGGCGTGATAAACGCTTCGGTAACTTTGAAATTGTACCACCCAGCGATTACGGGTATATAAGCCTAAATGTTTATATAGCAATTTGCTCAGATATCCGATAACTACAGATTATTCAACTCGATGAGGATATTTAGTGGCGTGCAATGTAACTATAAACATGTTTGTATTGTTGAACGAAAGGGAACAAGTAAAATGCGTAAGGCATAACGTAAATACATCACTATGTAGAGAATTATAAACACTTACCCGCGTATTCCACATATGTTCCATATCTTGTTTATACTTTTTTCCTAAAATATCCTTCAAATAATCCAAAATCACACACGTATTATACATGTATACATATACAGAGAGCGTGTATCAGTAGCCAATAGTATGACACGTGAAATACATGCTCAAGTGTTGACTCGGGACAGGGAGAAATTATTGTTTACAATGAGACACTTGAAGGATATTGTTCAAACTAAGTTATTTATATGGAATTTTCTTTTGTTGGAAAAAAAACAGCAATATTATTTCTCGCAAATCGTGGTTTTCAGGATGTGAGGAAGGGGTAAACACATGAATGTCGCCCATCCGTCTATCCTTCAGTTGCACTTTTCAATTCCGGAGCTTCTTGGGAAAATAATAAGAGTCACAATACGTAAAAAAAGGGATCGCTCTTGCGTGCGAGCTTTTGTAGGTGCGTGCCTAAACCGTGCTTGTGTGCGTGCTCTTATGCATATGTTTGTTAATATTTAAATCTGACGAATGTGAAAGGCATTTGAATACTACTTCTTCATAAAAAAGAAAATTCATAAAAAAAGATGTTTTTAAAAGTGCTAAGGCCTGGGCTAGAACCCCGTCCGCAAAGGCGAAAGCATACTAAACAGCGCGTTAACCTATTGCGCTACGGAGGTCGATTAACAATGTCGTATTAATTAAGTTACTTTTCATAAATATGCTCAATCGCGAAGACTGCTAATATCATGGTGGATAGACATAACGGACCCTGGTTTCTCAAAACTGCGTTACCTTGATCCTGGTTGCACTTGTAACGGACCCTGGTTGGTAAATGGACACTGGTGTCAAAAAGTTCGAACATAAAGATACAGTATCGTATGTATAAGAAAAAAACTTTATGCGACGGAACTTTTGAATATCATATCCTTCGAAATGCATTTTCTTATGTACAACAAATGTAGAATAATTCCTAACAAGCTTACTCTTAACCGGTCGATACAAAGTTGATGACTTTAAAACGCCAAACTTCCATATGTTCTCTCTGACTGATTTAATGTGATCCCAAACTGGTTTGCAACTGCTGTTGTTCAATAAAGATAACTGTTTAGTCTAAAAATCTGCAAATATTAACATCATGTCTAAATTTCAGAGCACCGGACCCTGGTTGCTTTGTAAAAATTGCTTGAGATTCTGGCAACAATCTGTATCTTTGGCACCGGATCCTGGTTGATATTTTGTTTTCTATATACCTTCAGATTAAAGAGAAAACGACGATCGGGACTATGGCTCCATCAAAACAAACAATAAAAAAAAACATCTGTTGGTTGCATGGTGTTTTAAGTCATCTTCAGCACATTTTAGGTTATATATGATCGTCGATTTTTTCGTGGGGGAGGCAAGGCAGACCAGTAGGACAAGTACTGCATGCCTCATGAAATCTGGGTACGAGCTGGATTCGTACCCACGACCGTAGCGGTGAACTTGGAACAGTGCCTCACCACTCTGGACCACCGGTACTAAAATCATTCATTGGTAAGCACGATGGAAAATAAAAAAGAACAGCCCAGTATTGAATGTAGAGGGTGTGATCTTGTTATAGTGATAGAATCTGGTGGTGAGTTTGGCTAAATGCATCTATGTCGTACAAGGTACAATACTAAACAAATGTACTCCGGACCTACGTTCGTGTATATTCGTTTGCGCCTTGAGATAATTCTTTCTTCACGACCTGTCATCCGTCGACAGTACCCTAAAATAAACTATGGGCCCGCAATAGACATTAACCAAACTAACTTTCCCCGCAGCGCGCTGCATGACGGTTTTTGTCGCCGTTTTACACGACAATGACCTCAATCAGGTTTTATATTTGTAACCGGAGGCCCCGGGTTCAATCCTCCGTGGTGCCACTGAGTTTCGTCGGTGTGTTCTTGGACAAGACACTTTCCCTTCGCCTCGTCTGTCGGATGGGGACGTAAACCGTCTCGTGTATCGGTCTGTCCTCCGAGCACGTTAAAGAACCATAGGAATCTATTCGATAATAAGAGTAGGGCATGGTTTCCGGATTCCTATGTATCCTTCCTCTCTCTCTGGGGCGGCTCTAAATAACCTATACTGTGTTGATGATCCGTAAAACAACATTCAATATTTAAAAAAAAAAGTTTATTCAAAAGGCATTATCTTAGAGCACGCAGCTGTGTATACACTGTCTGTAAAAATCCGAAAATTAAAAAAACAACACAATACATAAAAACAAAAAACAAAAAAAAATCAATTGAAAAAGTAGGGGCGAGAGGATATAATGATTCAGACTATATCATCAACATGTCAGCGTCAAATAAGATATAAAATAGTTGAAAAATACGAACCACAGCGTATCTGGGAATGAAACAATATTTATAGCCGGTCTCCCAAAAGAAAAGGATACATACAAATCCGAGAAGCTGCCCTAATCTTACTTACGAATATATTTTCCGTTGAGCAAATTGTTCCAAGGATAGACTCCGAAACACAGAACCAGTGTACATACCAATCGGACGGACGAGAATACTCAATAATACACAGAAGAAATTGACTTGCGGCGATTAGGCTTCATCCGGGTCAAATGCAACGTGCTATCAAGTAGACCACGCCAGCACCCTTGAAGTGTACGAGATCCTCGCTGATGTTTGGAGGGTGAAAACTCGTTAAATGTAAAAATCTTTAAAATGTCTCAGCACATTGTTTTTTTTCCATAAGTTGCCATAAGCTGACCCCCGCATAAACCCCACCCAATTGAAAATGTCGCAGCTTTATCTTCCACCGCTGATATCGGAACGAGATATTTCGAACATCTAGTCGTTTTTGGAATAGGGGGCTTTTAACAGACATAGAGAGCGTCAGCTGTCATTTTGATTGGGTTTTCATTCGCATAAAAGAGATAAACACATCCCACTCACTGTATGCATATTCATAGGGGCCCTGGCCTTGTGTAGAGAAGAAATAGTTCTCAGGATCAGACAAATACCATCTAAATTGTCAATAAGCTGTGGGAAATGGAAAGAAAATTGAAGAATGTGATGTTTGGGCCTATGCTTTTTTTCTACTAAGACAAGAAACAAGATGATATATTTTATCTCGAAATATTATAAACCCCGTTTGGACCCCGTACATCCAGCTTTGCAAACCTGGGATAAAGTAGCTCATTGCATATTAATGTCGAAAGGACCAATGCTTCCGAGCAAATGCAGTTATTTTTCAGCAAAATTGTTTTAAATATAACAGTTTACGTGTTTTTACCCGCTAGGGTCCTTTACATGAGTGTAACGCTGTTTTGAGCAAACAGTGTCCGTTACGTCTGTCCACCGTGAATATAAACCATTGCTTTTCGACATATTGCTTTTACAGGTCCGTAGCTACACTGGGGCACACAGAGGTATTTGTCTTGGTTGAATTTTGGGAATGTACATACTTTACATAAAAACAACTATATACTAGTATATAAGGACCCTGGGGGGAAATTCAACACATTGAAGGAAATTAAAACAAAATCTAGGGTGGAGAGAGAGGTTAATGCCACTGGACACCAAAATAAGGAATATGCCTCGGTTAAATTTCAGGGCTGGTTACGGGCCAACTTTCATTCAAAATTACTTTACAAATAAACTTAGGAAAGGTTAATTACTAGTATTTGAACTTAATTGTTATACTAAAATTTTCGGTTTTAGTTAACACTTACCCAGTCTTACAGACTGAAGCTGACATCTTTCATATTTTCTTTGATTTTGAAATATTATCAATCAGAATTTTAATGTTCAGATTGCCAATTCATACATTTGTGTTGCATTTTTTTTGTTTCGTGAAAACATCAATATTGGGCCCCACCCCGAAACATTGGGATGTGGAGTCCTCCGGCTCTTACGCCTATGTTTATAAGACTATATAGAAACTCTCTCACTATCTCAATGCTTCCATCCCCTCCTTCCTTCCCCCACTCTCTCTCCCCTTTTCTCACTTTTTTCCCTCCCTACCTCTCGCTTTCTTTCTTTCTCTGCATCTCTCTTTCTCTGTGTGTGTGTCTCTCTCTTTCTCTCTTTCCTTCTCCCTCTTTTTGAATCTCTATGTCTCTCTCTCTCTCTGTCTCTGTGTCTCTCTGTGCCTCTCTATCCATTTTATTTTCAATTTCAAAATTTCAATTGATGCATAAATTAAGAGGAATTCATTAAAATTATGTTGATTTATAATCTACTAATATGTGTAAGCCATGCATGAATATTCCAATTTCGATAAACAATGTCTCCCTTGTGTTTTGTGTCTATATACACTACACACAAACACACACACACACACACACACACACACACATAAAAATGGAGGATTATTTGTATATAACAGTTTCTTTGATGCAACGCGATAGTTGGAAAGGCTACTTTTAATTATAGGTATTGTTTTGGATTATATATAAATATGGACTTATCAGGTTGTTTGAGTAAGTACATTTATAGTTTCCTTTTCAATTTCTAATGACTTGTATTTCCTATTAAGTCTTTCTACTGAAGATTGGTCTCGTCAGTTCGGTGGTAAAATGCCGTCTGCTAAAATCCACTTTTATACCCGTTATAAGACCAGTGGTCGATTCACAAAGTACATGAAGCGTCTCATACAGTACCGCCTTATCTCATTAATATTCAGTGAATTTATGTGGTGCGCATGTTGTATATATGAACCCACACGTGTACAGTAATCACTTAGTACAACATGCGTAATAACCGTTAGATATGTTCAATTCTAGTGTGCCTTTTATCGGGATTGTGTAGCTTTAAACGAAATAAGCTGTGTCCACGTAATGCAACTATAAAGTTAAGCTCTGCAACGCTGTCAACATTTCATGATTCAACACAGCTCTCACAGTTCTGTATCTGCTAAAGTAATCATTTAGTAATTCCGGACCTGCTCACATCAGCAACTGCAAGCATTGCGAAGGTAGGCTAGATATTCTATTTTATGTTGTATATTCATGTTATTGTGTTTCAGCTAAATACAGCTACGCACACTAGTTTCGGTAATGTTGTGTATTTGAACGGTTAACATGGTTAATGTTAAGTGTATCAAATACTGACGGCAGCGCTGACATTGCATTAAATCATAGCAGTATTGGACTATATTTCGAAATATTTAATGTTAACGCTGAATTACAGTTACTTAAATTTCAAACAATATTCAATTTAAAGCGACGTAATTTAAAATTATCCATATTTCATTTTTTTTATAGACGGAGAATCTGCGATAAATGGGTCAAATGTTTATGGTTATTTTTTTATTATTTCATACCAGTTTTAGGAATGTTATATCTTTATGCGATCTTTGACTCATGTTATATGTTTTATCAGTACATTTCATGTTTTCATATAAAGGGAAGGTAACTCTCAAAAGATGCAATAACTTAAACAAAAAATAAATGTTTTACAAACTATGGGTCAAAACTAAATACTTATCATATATCTATTCTAAAATATATTTAAAACAAGAAAGTTAGTTAAGATACAAAACTTGATACTTAGAAATTTTGTTCAGTGTATATAATCCTTAATTCTAACATTCTCAAATATAATCCTATACTGCTATGATTAATGCAATGTCAGCGCTGCCCTCAGTATTTGATACACTTTACTTCAACTCTTCAAATACACAATAATATGAATAAGGCACTGCCTCATGGCGAGCGTCGGTTTAAGTAAATAAAATGGTTACATTGTGTAATATTACTCATTCTGTAATACCTTATCACATAGGGATTTTCTAAACTCAACTCAGTTGCTCCGTTCTAAGGGACACACAAAAAACGCAACCCACTACTATTTACATACAAACATAGCGATCATCACATAAACAATCTAATTCAACAAATTATTTAAGCATAACTATTCGAAATCGAAATGGAGATATACACATTATACTCTATTACTTCCAAATCAAACCATGGAGCGCTGTGGTCTAGTGGTAGAGCGTTGGACCCATGATCCAAAAGTCTACCCAGGAAGACATCGAGAGTGATTCAAATAAGTTCATAGTTCATAGAGCTTTCGTTACAATCGATGTAAAATAAATAAGTTTATACTAAATCAAACCAAGCACTGCAGTGTGATTTCCATTGTAATGTTGGCAGGGTTTTTACCCCCTACAAATTGTGAATACTCCCGACCCTAGCCTGGTCATTTTAGTGGAGAAAAAAAAGCGCGAAAACTGCCTAATTTGTGAAAAAAGTATTGAATACATGCATTGTTTTTGTGGGAGCAGAATAATTTGAAACATTTCAGATAAACTTTCTTCTATGAACATAATAATAATAATAAATAAAAGAAATAAATTAATAATAATAATTGTGAAGGAAATCGGCCACAGTTGTGAAAAATAATGACTTGAATTGTGAGTAAGTGTCAGGTGAACTTAAATAAGCATGATCAGTATAATTATGTATGAATACTTTTTTTATGAAACTTCTCAGGATGATCCAATCTATTTCTATTTCCTAAATGTAAATGCCTTCAGTTAGCAGCAATGATCAAGTCGGAAGGAATAGGAATGTACTGTTGCATGTGATACTGAACGTTGCATTGTAAACCTTCTCGCCTCTCACCGCTGCAGGTTCAAATCCCACTGGAAGCTCGACTTGTGAGGATGTGTCGATCCTTACGGATGGCGGAAGGTGTATAGTACTGGTTCTATAGTACTGGTTCTACCCAGGACACGTTGTATGTAACCTTACATGTGTTGAAAATAAAGTAAAACATCATACAAACAAACAAACAAATCATTGCTGATGTGTCATTTGAAATAATCAGTTCGTTTAATACTCTCTACATCCCCTCTTGAAATTAAAATTGCGTCGAACGTCACTGACTGACGTAATCAGCATTGAAAATTGTCATAATGGTGACGTACTATTACGTCTACAGTACAGTACCTGCTTGACTTTGTCAACAGAAGGGAAGCAGCCTTGATATTTTCCTACATCTATTAAATATTTGGTAACGCATGGCAACGAAAAGTAGTTCGTCATCTTTCGGCAACGTCAAAAAAAATAAAAATGTCCGCCATTTTGGATTTTTTAAAAGACATAATTTGGAAGATTGTGACAATTTTTGATGATGAAATTTCAGTTCCGTTTTAAGTTTCGTGATTTTCGGCTGTACCAACTTTTTTTTTGAAGATTTACTGCGTGATAAATGCAGACCCGCCTTGTAAAATGTCGAATCGAGGGGCGATAACTCTAAGAGATGCCATTTTTAGAATACGTTTAAAATGACAACAATCGTTTGTTTTTTGTTAAATAAAATACGAGGAGATACTTGAATTGTTGTTTTAGCTCACATATTACATGACTTTTGCTGCATGTCACGAAAAGCATGTTATTTTTTTATCAAAAGTACACAAAAATCCGAGTTGTCTGACTCTGTACTGTATTTTTGGCTGGACTGTCCTCATTCAAGAACTGCAAGTGCGTATTCGATGGAGCTGGTTGTATTGGGCACCCTCTCATATGTGAAATGTGTACGTAACAATCGCTACTTTCCAAGATGGGAATTGGGGTGGAGAGGAGGGGGAGGGCATCTGACCTTTGATTTAAAAGGGTGCTCTTCCCAACACCCTACCCCAACTAAAATCATGAAAGTCTGTTTTGAAAGCTCTTGCAAGAATACCTTTTTAAACATATTCAGATAATATATTTGTTGCTGTGTTTTTTATTAGACTGTCCATTGTCTAATTGTCATCCGCAGTCAGTAGCGCAGCGGATTTGTTACCGAAGGTGGTGCACAGAGTTTTGTCGGTGTGTTCTTGGCAATTTGTCGGTGTGTTCTTGGGCAAGACACTTTCCCTTAGCCTCGTCCGTTGGATGGGGACGTAAACCGGTCGGTCCCGCGTATAGATCTATCCTCCGAGCATGTTAAAAAACCATAGGAATCTATTTGATAATAAGAGTAGGGCACGGTTCCCGGATTCCTATGGATCCTTCCCCTCTCTCTGGTGCGGCTCTACATAACGTGTACTGTGTTGATGAGCCTGTCAAATACTGTAACTGTCCCATGCTAGTATCATGAATCAACCGTGGAATATATCACCTACACATAGAAGGGTTTGAAGGAATCTTACTTGTATTAGTTTAAATTTAGACCATTTGTCGGTGGTTGAATCCTAAGATGAATTTTCTATCAGACAGAAACACTTAATACTTATTCAATGATTCTGATAGTATCGAAGGAAAGAAAAGAATGCCATTTTTTTACTTTATATTTTTAAAGTTGAATGGTGTTTTATGTCATTATAGCACATTTTAGGCCATATTTCCTGGGTAGAACCAGTACTGTATACTTTCTGCAATCCGTAAAAATCGACACTTTCTCACCTACAAGTTGAGCTCCAAGTGGGAATTGAACCCGCATCGGTGAGAGGTGAAAATGAGAATGTATACAAATATAAAAAGGGCATGAATGACCGCACTAAAAACAATCCGTGGAAAATTGTACAATGCAAGAATATATATTCATAAATAACGTTTATTTTGATGCAAAATTGATATGCACCTCTTGACATCATAGATAAACATCTGACATGTAAAGTTTCGAAACAATTGCCTAAAAACACCATATGCCACCTCACCATTCGATGGTAAATAATAAACATTTAAGGTACATATTATTGTTTTAAATATTATCATTCATGACTAAGTTAAAAATATGTAACAGGTCAGATATCTAAGTGAATTATTAATTTGATTTAAAACATTTTATTTCAAATATTTACATCAAAACATCCCAAATATAAAGGGTTATACATAAAAAATTAAATTGCATCATGCAATAATTTTATTTATTTATTAAAGAGACACACAGCATTTTTGAAGTATTTATCAAGCATTAAAATTAGCACCTCGATTGATTAATCAAGAATTGATTTTCACTTTACACCTTGCATATATTTAAATTATAAGTTATAAAAAAAATGATTGCTGCATGTCCCTTTAACCATAGGAATCGGACGTATTGTAAACATAGTACAGTATGTAGGTCCCCTCATGTATATCATTTTATATAAAAAATATATTTTAATATACTAGTAGTGGATAGTCAATCTGGTTTATTACATGCAAATACAATATGTCCGATTCCTATGCTTTAACAAGCGCACCTCTCAGCCTGTATTGTTTATATTGTGCAAGTAATTTTCAACAAATGTGGGGTTATATATATACAAGTATCTGTTGTTGTTGGTTTTTTTGGTGGCGGCAGACCACACATATTTCTGGGTAGAACCAGTAATATACGCCATCTGTTATTCCACAAACTTTTTAATCCAATAAAATTCAGAAACATCATTTTAATCAAATAAAGAAATTGGGCATGGTCCGTCAGATTAACAGAAACACATTTATATTTTCGTATTAGCCCTTATTTTGAGCCACTCCAATGAACTGTCCAGTTAATGTCGCCATCGATCCACCTCTGTCAACAGTCAGACATGCATGTTGATATGATATTGTGCTGAACTGGTGATCCTGGGAATTTTGAAATCAGTGGGTCCAAATAACCTTATTCCCTCAAGTCACAAATGTTACTAGACATATTTTTCTTGAAGTTGATGCTAGTACTGTCCATATGAGATATTGCTGATTCATGATTCAAAAACAAATAATAATATTGTACACAGTCGCATTATTCGATTCTTGTTCGTTTAAGTATTTCTGATTCGGTTTATGATGTTGTAAAAATTTATTATAATATATATGTGACTAGACACTTGTTTCAATAAAATCCTCTCATATTTTGTGACTTCAGTACAGTTTCCCAGCGTCTCAAGACATCAGTGACTCTGAAAATAAAAAATGATACAGATTCTGTTTAACCATACTCATTTTTGTTTGAACTTAAATAGGTAACAAGCTGGTGAGTTGAAATAGATGAATAAAAAGTGACTATAGAAGTTTTTTTTATAAGAACATAAATTGAACAGAACATGGGAACATTAACCAGAAAAAACTATATAACTTCTAATTTTAATTTAATTTTTAAACATGATCACTTGTGGATTCAAATGCGGGATCAAAATAAAAAAACACCTGTTGAATTTATTTTTTTGTTATCGGGTCTAAGAACCGAAAAAACACACCAAAAAACTCTGGCCTAAGTTGGATCAACAACACATGATATGTCATTTAGAGCCGCCGTTGAGAAAAGGGAAGGTCACATAGGAAAATTAAAAAATGATACAAATTGTGTTTACCGTAACCAGATTTCGTTTCAACTTAAATAGTTAACAAGTTGTAATATTGAAATATGTAGATGAATAGTGATTTTAGAAAAAAAATGTTACATGTAAGATGAATTAAAAAAATAATCGTTTTCGGCTAATCAACACATTACCGGTATACCTTATTTAGAGCCGCCCCAGAGAGAGGGGAAGGAGGACACATATGATAGGAATGAGAACCTGCCTTATTCTTACTAATGAATATATTTCTATGGTTCTTTATCGTGCTCGAAGGATAGACGCCCCAGTTTCAATCCCAATCCAACAAACGAGGCTGCGGAACAAACAATGCTGAGGCAAGGTGTATTGCCCGAAAACACAGACGAAACTCATTGGTGTATGTGTGACTTGAACCCGAAAGCTCCAGATTGCTATCGTCCGCCATGCTATCGCTGGGCCATGCCAGCACATTATGTTAAGTCAAGACCTGGTTACGTTTAATATTTTAGATGTAATACAAGGATGTTTTTATTTTGTTCGTTTCATTTTACATCAGTACTATGGACAATTTGACCTATGTATGTGTCGATGTGCTGTAAAACATCATTCATTCATTTTTTATTTTTTAGTATAAGAAGTCTGAGACTAAGTGCAGGTGCACAATGCCACATATTTTGCAAAGAATATACATTGATAAATTCATAGATTTTTTGAAACTGTGCTTACCTGCACACTGGCTTATACAAGGCTCTTGATGTAGTTATACAGATTACTGTGAGACTAGGAAATAACTTGATGAAAACAGGCTGTGGTAACACACTGCACACTGACACTGCCTCTATTAAACAGACCTGAAAAAAATAACATATTATTCCATTTAATTTTAATATAAATAACTATGTTCAACTTTCGTAATGCTATCAATGCCAGCTTTCCATAAAACACAACTGTAATTGAATGTGGTGCTTTCTGGATACTGTCCAAAATGTAAGGTGTCATTCATGAACAAATAGTATTTTCAAGGCTTCGATTTTCATCAATCATTCATCACTCATGTGTTCTAAAAATGATCAGAATTAAGTTAATATATAGATCTATGAACCACCACCATTTCATATGTTTCAAGGTTAAACACTTGTCCTACACTACAGTAATTATAAGTGTATTTACTTACACAAATCCTTACACAGGCTACAGACAATCCATGCCATGACCCATTTCATTTCTTGGTGTGTTTCACTTTCAATATTCATTATCCGACATCTATTGTAAATTAGTCACTCAAGTCAATCAAGTAAAACTTAGAATTATATACGATCCTGTTTCGAAAAAAACACGCACAACGTTAGTATTTGGTGATGTCAACGCACAAAAGGTCAATCATATGCAAGAAAAAAGAATCAATCATAGCTATTCAGTTCATATAGGGAATTCCAATTCCAAGTCCTACTGCTACAATGACCAAACACGGTTTACGTTTGTGCTTTTAAGCAAAATAAAGGATATTTCACTTACGCCTTTGGTTTCGCAAAAACAATTTAAGGATAAAAAGGTAGGCGAATAATTATTATTTCATATAACTATTGTTTCAGGTGAATTTTATTATTAATACGTGTTATTGAGACTTAAATGGCGCAGTAGGTTGTTAAATAAAATTTGAACAAAAAGCAATAACACAGTTCACACAACATTTATTACTATTCGGTAGGATGGTCAGCTCTTAGCCAGGTTTCTTAGTTCTTTTGTCATATGGTATTTTCAATGAAATTTGACTGCTTTCAAGTCAAAATCACCGCATGTAGATCGAATATAAAAGAAATAGATCTAGTAAAACTAAATTACATATGGACGCATTCACTTTTATTTAAACATAATCAAGCATTAAATCGTTGAGCACTGGCAAGCGTCGTTTTAAGTTAATATACTAGAGAGATTAAATAATGTGTGCAATACTCATACTGTTATGTCTTACAGTGAACAGCAGTGGAGTTCTAAACTCAATGCAAAATCAAAACATCTGCTCGAGTGCTTCTACATCAAATTTGATTCATATTTGGGATTGTTTTTACATTTGTTGGTGTTTCTAAATAAATCACTTTAACTTATACCTTTACTGCAATCAAAGACTGGTTATAGTTTTGCCCTTCACAAAGGTAGTACCTAGTACTGTGAGTGTAATGCCAGTGATGGTCCTTGATTGGAAAATAAAAGTTAATCTATTCTATTCTGGTAGGGGGTACATCAGGATTTTTCTAGAAACATCTTAAATTATAAAAATGTTCCATTTCATGATAAAACACTTATATCAATCAAAATATGCTGTTAGAACCATGTTGTTAATGTCTAAACTTTAAATACACCATATAGCTAGAACGGAATCAGACGTAAAATGCTGAGATTAACCATGGTGCGTCACCTAGGATAGCACATATTACTGTGCTGAATCAATTTCTTTGCAAAACAAGGATCATTTTTAGGCTCATTCATTATGTTTTGGCCATGTAGAATAGAAAATGTTAATAATTGTCAATTTTAAGTCGGACACTTAGACCCCCATGAAAAGCCTGATGTACTCCCTTTAAGCCAGAATATTCTATCTTTATTTTTTTAAATAATAAATGTTGACGCATTCGCTTTTATTTAAACGTAATCAACACGTAAATCGTGGACTGTTTTTTTTTGAACAAATTAGATTGTAAAACATAAATAAAATAAATATGTTGAATTGAATGGACTGAGCCTGCGAAAACACTGAATAGAATAGAAGAGAAGAGAATCGAAAACAAACATCTTAATTTACATGTAGGTTATATTCAATGCACAAGACCTCGCTTCGCTCGGTAAAATTAGATGTATAACGTCGCTTCGCTCGATGTAGTCTCGGTGTAATTAGCTTTATTTTCCTTCGAATAACACCTCGCTCCGCTCGGCGTTCATGTGAAGTTATAACAACGTGCTAGAAATACGATTCACCTGCACGGTGAATCGTATTTCTAGCACAATGTAACTTTACGGGCAGGTAACTTTAGCTGGTTGACGAAGATTTGTATTGCCTTAGTATGGCAATTTCAGAAAATCAACAACGCGTTAACCGTAAGGCGAGCTTACGCTCGCGATTACCGAAACTAGTGCCATAGCTGTATTTAAAAGAAACACAATAACATGAATATTCATCATCAAAGATAATATCTAGCCTTTCTTCACAATGCTTGCAGTTGCTGATGTGAGCAGGTCTGGAATTACCAATTTACCTAGTCCATAATTATAGGTTATTATATTTGTATTGAATTATTCTGCTTAACAATATTGCCTGACTTTTGGAGCGCAATATGTATATGCGGAAGAAGGAGTGCACATATAATAACCTTATTATTGCAGATTAAATATTCATTTTTTTAAAAATAGTAAAGAATAGGTTTTGACCTTTAATGCTCATCAGAAACATTCATTTGAAGCCAAAATACTTTTGCAACATCGCGTGAATTATTCACAATGAAACACAAATACTATAATGTTTACATCACATGACAAACTTCCTGTAACAGGATTTGCGTATTACACCAAAGATTAACGAGTATGCACAGCATTAGTCTCAGACCAATGAGTTTGCTACCCGTCGATATGACACGTCAAATTAACTACTTAATATCTGCCGTGGTTTGCAGGAAACTGCATGCATCATATGGTAAAAACAAGGCCAATATGGAGAGAAACTCGGCCTGTA
Organism: Cyrtodaria siliqua; assembly: GCA_037043455.1. Lineage (NCBI taxonomy): Eukaryota > Metazoa > Mollusca > Bivalvia > Adapedonta > Hiatellidae > Cyrtodaria > Cyrtodaria siliqua. The sequence continues at coordinate 26,465 of JAWPHD010018784.1, forward strand.
TGAAAAAACTCTATTTTCAAGCAATTCGATTGGTTAAGCCAAAACGGCCAATACGTCCAAGGCTTTGTTTTCTTTAAGGACGCCATTTAGAAGGAAAAAAACACAACGTCGCAGCTTTTCGATTATAACTAGTTCGCCTATATAATGTAGACAATCAAAATAATTAAGGTTTGATTATTTGTAAATTCGGTTACATCGACTTCGCTGAAGTTAACCACGCGCCATCGAGCGGTAACAGTGGAAGATTTATTTGAATCAGATACTTGTTATTAAATGTTACATTGAACATATATCTCTTGTTTTTTCTTACCTATGAATGATATTTAAAACATAGGAATAAAGAGAGAGATTAAGTAGTTCATTAATAAAAATGTCATTAATTAAGTTATTGGTCCTCGGACTGTCACGGCCTTCGTCCTTGGGCCAATATGACAGTCCTTGGACCAAGAACTCGGCCAATATGAAAACACTTAATTAATAACATCACATTATTTACGTTTCCTGTAACATTGAAAGTAAACGGAGCTTGTAAATGCGTGTGCAATAATATAATGTTATTAATGAAGTGGTTTCATATTGGACCAATAACTCGGACAATATGAAACCACTTATTAATGACATTTTTATTAATTAACTACTTAATCTCTCTTTTTTACAGATTCTCTCCATATTGGCCTTGTTTGTACCATATGATGCGTGCAGTTTCCTGCAAACCACGGCAGATATTAAGTAGTTAATTAATAATATATTGTATTACTTCGTTTAATACCGCCAATACATTCAGCTTCAGTGTAATGGACGTGTATGCAGATACCTAAACTAATACGTGTACGATTACTCTTTTAAACAGATTATAATGTCGAAGGTCACCATGAAGTCAGTGGTTTTATACATTGTCCTACTATATTGTGCCACCACACACAGTACTGGGACTGATGTGAAAAGGCTAAAGAATGATATTGAGGGAACAGAGGAGGAGAAACCGGCGTTAAACGAAGACGTGGAGGAATTGCCTAAACAATTGGATGATGTGGATCAAGCGTTTGATCAGGAATTAGATGGATTTGCTAACAGATTAGGGAATGTGGAACAGGCCTTTGACAGTAACGGTAATGGTTAAATTTCTATATAAATATTTCTTTTGACATTTACCTTTGTTGAGCTAGATATTCCTGCAACATAAACACTGTAATCCACATCACCATAGAAGTAAGGTTGTGATAGTCCGTCCCACAGAAGAGTTCTGAAATTACTTATTAATTTCAGAAGTATAGCAGGGTTACGATAATACAATTATGCAAAGGTTTTTCGAAGTTTATGGTAATTGCAGCCCTGCTGGAGTAACTTTTTAGATATACAAATACTACGAACTATTAAAATCCTCAATACACGCTATAGTGAAACGAATCCATTGCGACACATACACCCCATTAGAAGTAGCTAGGGGAACATCCCAATCTAAATAGGGATAATTAACAATATGAAACTTAAAATAATCTCTCTTGTCATAGCTTTTACTAATTATTTCGCCATTTTAATAGAGAGGTGTATATCAAGAAAATAATCGAGTTTTCAGTTGCTCGGTTCATAAGAGGTAATATAAGTTGCAACACCCCTCACGTACACTAGCACCGCTTTACTGGATTACTGTAACACCCCGCACGTACACTAGCACCGCTTTACTGGATTACTGTAACACCTCTCACGTACACTAACACCGCTTTACTCGATTACTGTAACACATCTCACGTACACTAACACCGCTTTACTCGATTACTGTAAAGTCGCACAGATTGGGTTTGATGTTCTTAAAGGATCAGTTAGTAATAACCCTATTGATTTTGCAGTCGCGAGCGAATTCTTTTTTACAACTGCCACACCCCACTAAACAAACGTGGTGTGAATGCAAATAAGCCCTTAAAAGGGATACCTTGTAAGCAACAGAAATAAACAAACAAGAGAGAAAAGTACCAGGCTCGGTTTTATCGAGTTTTGTCATAAGCGGTATTAAAAAGGCGCAACTCTTTTCACACACCCAGCTAGCAGCGGCTTAGGCGAAATTTAAGTTGGATATATAGAGGATCTTAAACGAGTTCCCATTTCATATAAGATTTATGAAACGAGTTATGAATTATTTTAAATGTAACGAGCCTTTTGGCGAGTTAAAATTAAAAATGATTCATAACGAGTTTGATAAATCTTATATGGAATGGGAATGAGTTTAAGATTATTTTTATCACATAACGTTGCAATCAAATTAGTAAAAAAATAATTCAGATGGACATAGAACCGCCACGACGTCAGACACACTTTAGCGCAAAAACGTCATAAAATATGTGACGTCGTAACGTCGCGTCTCACACATAACGTTGCGTATAAAAGAGTTCTTGAATTACCTCTTTACAAAATAGCAGTTTACGCCAACATTTTAACAAACCAACAACAATGTTTTGTATAACGTGCATTATTTTTATAAGCTGTCACAAATAGTAAGTTTATGACTCAGATCTGGGTGAATTTGTAATAAATAAAATAATTTCAGTTAATAAACTTGCGTAGTGTTACAGGTTTAGCTCAACCAATCAAAATCGTTCCAGGTTGTATTACACGTGTGTCATACAATATAATATTAAATGGGTGTTCGACACTGCTAACAAGGGACATTATGTGATAAAAATATGAATGCGTCACGGATGAAGTAGTTTCAGTTAGACGAATATCACAAACGTCGGGAAATTGAGCCAGAAAAAGCGCAGAAAATAAATACACAATTTGTATCGGTTTATCAACAAACAAAATCTCCGTATTGTTGGCATGATTAAGTTATTAAAGGGTCCTTCATGCAGTTGTTAACAGTTGCTGAACATATTCAGTAGCCTCAATCCTTTTCAGACATAATACGCTCTTTTTCAGAAGCTTCTGTTGCTGCCACTGAACCAGCATCTACAACACCTTACAATGCTGATACTACAATACGACCTTCCTCTACCATGACTTACAATGCTGATACTGCAATACGACCTTCCTCTACCATGACTTACAATGCTGATAATGCAATACGACCTTCCTCTACCATGACTTACAATGCCGATACTACAATACGACCTTCCTCTACCATGACTTACAATGCTGATACAACAATACGGTCTTCCTCTATCATAAAAAGTAATACAGTCGGTGACTACGTCAGTAGCACACCAGGAGAAAGTACTGAAACAAAGGATAGTTCAGACATAATACGCTCTTTTTCAGAAGCTTCTGTTGATGCCTCTGAACCAGCATCTACAACACCTTACAATGCTGATACTACAATACGACCTTCCTCTACCATGACTTACAATGCTGATACTGCAATACGACCTTCCTCTACCATGACTTACAATGCTGATAATGCAATACGACCTTCCTCTACCATGACTTACAATGCTGATAGAACAATACGGTCTTCCTCTATCATAAAAAGTAATACAGTCGGTGACTACGTCAGTAGCACACCAGGAGAAAGTACTGAAACAAAGGATGGTGCCGAAAGTGGCTAAGGTAAGTAATCACAGATTTAAGAAATGTGGTTTGCTCTAATAAATCGAGCTATTTAAGATTAAGATCAGTTAATTTTATTATATACATTCCTTTATTGTGCACATTTGCTTTATTAAACTGAAATAATGATTAAGACGTTGATATCAATAATGGTGGTCTATCTCTAGTACTGTGCAAGTTGGAATCATTTGTCACTAACTCTGTAGTTTAATGGAGAGGGGAGGGTATATTGTGTCGCCGTTGTTCGCTCATGCGTAAGTACGTCATACTGCCGTGCGTATTCCGTGCGTATGCCAGACGTTCCACGGATGGTATTCATCAAGCTTCTTAAGATACCACTCAATTTATAGTTAACTTGGGTGATTGTCACTTAACTTATGGGTTAAAATAAAATCATAATCGCAAAGTCAATAGTAATACTTGTCTTAAGATTTAAACAATTACGTATGAGTTATTTTTTCGTTTCTTACATTAAATCCGGAATTTAAAAATACGCTCGAAAGCATTGGAGTGAAGAAAAAATCCGATAGAGTGTTGTTTTTACAGTTGCGTCATGTTCATTAATATTGCTTTCCCATCTTTAACAGCACACACGGGTTTGAAACAAGACACACCTAAACACAGACACACCTAAACACAGCCTTGATACATGCAATGTCCGCGCTATTATCCTGTGTACACTTCCGCGCTATTATCATCCTGTCTTAGCGACGAGATTGACAAGATAGTTACATAAACGTATATTTCATTCAAAGTAAATGTCTAACAAGAGCACATCCAGAAAGGAAAAAAAGAAAAAGGAATAAAAAAGAACACAACACAATACATTTAAATGCTGTTGTAAAGATATATGCTAATTAGAAGAACATCGGGCTTTATCTAGACATGTACCGTACATCCACAACATCGGGCTTTATCGAGACATGTACCGTACATCCAGAGCACGTTGCAGCCAAAGAGAAGGCCAGTCTACGGTAGGACAAGAAAACATGCGGATGAACGTTCATATTCCTACCTTCCCTTTCTGGGTTTCTGAAGGTGCAATCATGGAGTACCACGGGGAGAAACGGTCATTGCACAAGAGAAACAAGTAGTGCGTCTACAAATCGAGTTCACTGTGTCCTTTCTTTTTCGCGCACGCCTGATTTAGAATTAAACGTCTCATTGATTACATATTGTGCCAAAAGTATGAGATACCATCACATTAAATATACAATGATGCCAATTTTTTTCATTTATCATAACATACACTATAATTATATTGCATGTTTATATTTCAGGTGTAAAATCCGAAGAGAACAAATGCAACCAAACTGATGATACATGTGAACAAGGAATATCGAGACAGTAACATGGTGTATGCAGTTGTATTGACATTCAAATGCTTCTGTTATAAAGTTTGATTGCAAAAAAATAACAAAAAATATTGATTGTTTATTACGTTTGCTTTATTTTGTTAATGTCGTCAACTCATCAAATGTATAAATGGAAGCCACTATTTATCGGAAGTCCATACGACTATTGACAGTATAAAGGAATTTTCAGACTTCACTACTGTACAATAACAGCAAATAATGAACAATAGTAAAACACCAAATTATTGCTATTCCTTTCCAATTAGATATAAAAATCGAACATGAAATATAGCATTAAAGGACCGCAGTCAACCACAAACACACGCAGAAACAAAGAACTACTTTAAAAGGCAAAATAAGACATCAAAAACACAAAATGGTGTACAATTAGGCTACCGCCTTGGAACGGTCAGTTGTAAGAAATGCCGCTCGGGGGTTAAACCAGGTTCTTACCCTACTGTCATCCCAATAAAACGGGACAGTTTAAATAAAGAAATCCCCGCCATGAACTATTGTCAAACCAACTAGGCAGCATTAATAGGCAATATCATTAAAACACAAAGATGCTCGTGTATATATAAATACAAAACAAAAGCCTAGAAAGCCATAAAGAAGGTACTCAGTGACTTGGCAGAAGCAAGAGCAACAAGAGAACAAACCATTGAGGGCACGACAAGACAAGCTTAAAATGAACACTGTTTGTTCTTTTTAGTCCGTCTATTTAATATGCCTAAATTCATTTGTTGAACTAATTTGAAATCGTCTAAAACTAATGTTGTCCCGCTTGTTTTGAGATATAACGAATCTCAAACAAGATATATAAATCATGTTTTCTCTAAAGTAAACTTACACCAGCCATTTCGAGGGACAAGTGGCTATAACATGACATTATAATTATATAACTTACAAACTTTGAAGAAATATTGATTCTAGCAGTTTATTTTTGCGAATCACGATTAATTTGAAATAAAATAAAATACTAAGTATTGAACCGTAATCCAATTAAAAATCTCTTATAAAAAGCTAACGTATCACTGTATGAGCGTAAGCCTGCATGGCTCCGACAGTTATAGCTTTGACTTAAATACAGACCAGGAGTGGGCTTTGTCTCAAAACAGCGTTTGAGATACAAGTACTTATTAATTATTGAGAATTAACTGTGGACTGATTGTCTACTCGGCCCAGAATGGAAGAGAGATAGAGGAAGTATATATAGAAATACAAGAACACTGCCCTACAGTTGCTATAGAAAGCATCCTTTTTACTAACGTTCTCGAAGAATAGATACGTTCCACAGTGGTGGCAGTAAGGATTTTCTGACTGGGAATCTAACATACTATCCACTGGGCCACCGCGCCTTCAGAACATGCAAGGACAGAACAGCTATCGCACTAAGTAGTCACATACTAAGTAGCAGAAAATAACTTTATAGATTTAAATAGTTATAAAATAAACAACTACGTCAAGCGCTTGCGTCCATCGACGAAAATAGAACAGCAAGACAATTTAAGCTTGAACATGCATCTAAAGTCGTGAACAGTAATACAAAACTACATGGGCCAACACATACATCTGTACACTAAACTAAATTGCTAAGCACCAACCTAAGAATATGTCAATAATATTCTCATTGTTTTGTATATTTTCTGCTTGATTAGAGATACGGTTAAACTGCAAAAAAACGAGTGTAAATCGTCTGCCCTGATTGCATGAACATATTTTAAAATTATTTGGCATCATGTTTTACTAGCATTATCACTACAAATGCGTTTGCAAAAGAAATTATCGAAATATTTGATGTTAACTCTGAAATACATTTAATTGAATTTCAAACAATATTCAATGTAAAGGGAGGTAATTTAAGATTATTCATATTTCATTTTTTATAGACGGAAAATCTGCGATAAATGGGTCAAGTTTTTATGTTTTTTTCTATTATTTCATACCAATTTTTAGAATTTTATATCTTTAAGCGATCTTTGACTCATGTTATGTGTTTTATCAGTACATTTCATGTTTTCATATAAAGGGAGGGTAACGCTCAAAAGATGTAACAATTTAAACAAAAACTAAATGTTTAAACTATGGGTCAAAACAAAATACTTATCACATATCTATTCTAAAATATATTTAAAATAAGAAAATTATGTAAGATACAAAAGTTGATACTTAGACATTTTGTTCAGTGTATTCATGAATAGGCACACAGGACACATTTGAACGATATTAATTACGAAAAAACAGGCAAGGTATTTGCTAGACATAAAAATAGTATGTTTACCATTAGAGTGGAAACATTAAGGGTGTGAAATGTATTTGAAGCAAGCTACATGTACCATTATCGTGTTTTCCCTAGAACCTGGTTTAAACCCCGAGCGGCCTTTTTTTGCCACTGACCGTTCCAAGGCGGCAGCCCTATTGGCAATCCTGTTTGTGTTTGTGATGCCTAAAATATTCTTTAAATATTCTTTAATTACGATGCCATTCATGTTTGTCTTTATGCATGTTTTTGGGTTTCCTGTTTTCTGTGAACGCTACATTTTCTGTTCGACGTTTATATTACATTGTATTTATATTTTAATTTACATCCGCCAAATTGATTCATTTGCAATGCCGTATATGCTAAAATTAATTTACCAGCAATGTTAAGAATAAAAATCGATACATTACAATATTTCATAACGATAATATATGTTATGTTACCTAAACATACCATTTGAAGTTATTTGCAGTATTAAATGTTTTCAGAAAATAAATGACGTAGTGCTTTATCCAAACAAGAAATATTTTACAAATAAACATCGGTATATCAACTCGGACTTTACGTTACCATTGAAGTTAAAACTAATTTATAATATAATATGTTTCTACAAATAACAGTGGTAATACTTCATTTTGACCGCAGAATTGTACGTGGTGCGTGCGTTTGCGCATGCGTGTGTGTTAGCCACCATGACGAGTTCCTGTCGGTAGATTTAGATCCTTGAGTTTATTTGTTCTCATAATCTTGGACTGTAGATGGGCGGGAATGGGCAAAGCGATTGTTCAGTGCCGTAGATATTACGGATAATCTATGGAAATGGAATCGATAATAACAAACGCTAGTGTGAATGTCATACTATTGAAAAGGGAATCTCTTTAAAGCAACAAACACAAACAAGAGAGAAAGTAGCAGATTCGGTCTTATTGAGGCTGTTCATGAGAGGTAATACATTTCCTTTGAATTAGATTTTTAATTCAGAGAATATGCTTGACGTGGAAAGCGCCGACGTTCATTTGAATAGGCTTCAATATCAGTTCATGTTCATAGGCATTGTTTTGAGATGTGTAACTCACCTAATATTCATCAAACTTTTGAGCACAAGAATCGAACTCTGCAGTATTCGATACATTATCTCTTGATGGAAATCATAATGAAAAATGAGCTCATTCTTATAAACTACACAATTAGCACCGAAACCCATTGGATCCTGTTGTTTCTTGTGATAACTGGAATGCTGCCATGGAAGAACATATTCATCAGCAGTGATTTCTGAAAAGAACAACATTATTAATTAGATATAAAGCGTTGTAAACGAGTTCCATCAGTTATCCAGTCAAAGAGTTTCTTACTTACGGAACGCGCGCGCACTATTACGAGGCTATCAACATATATCTATACACTCGATATATACACTCGATATATACACTCTATATATTGGGTCCTTACCTTGTTATTGGGTCCTCAATCTGCCTGTTTGGTCTTGACTCAATATTTCAACGACCCAACGACCCAATAATACATGCATGTTTAACAGAACTACATTTACCTAATTAAGCCTCTCGCACATATCTTTTTACATGTTTATTGTGCCCCTGAGTAGGGTCTATCTCCCCTTGATAATTTGCTAAGTGTGTATATATATACTGTTTATCCAATCAAAGGTCAGAGTTCAGGACCTAATATATTGGGAAATTCGCTATGACCCAATAAACTAGTGATGCGGTATCTATATATATATATTTTAACAAGACCCAGCAAAAATGTTGGGTCAGACCCAGTATTATGGTTTGAAAATAAAAGTTGTTAACAGTTGAATTACCCGTTAAGTTACGATACATAAGTACCCGTAGGTGTACTTAATTCATAAAAAAAATACCAAAAACGTTTATTCAAACTATTTCATGGTGATCCCAATAAATGTGTACAAATTGAGAGACCCAGTATCCTGGTGACTTTAAGTACATATATGCCTAAATATATATAGTGCATATAGTTATGTATATATTGCTTTTTATACTAGTAGAATGTGTATGGCGGTTCGGAACTAATAGTGGTGGTAGTATTAGGAGTAGGGGTAGGAGTAGTAGCAGTAGTAGTAGTAGTAAGAGTAGGAGTAGTGGTATGAGTAGGAGTATGCGTATTAGTAGGGGTGGGAACAGTAGTAGAAGTAGGAGTAGGAGTAGAAGTTGGAGTTGGAGTAGTAGTAGTAGTAGGGGTAGGAGTAGAAGTAGTAGTAGGAGTAGGAGTATTAATAGGGATAGGAGTAGGAGTAGTAGTAGTAGTAGTAGGAGGAGGAGGAGGAAAAGTAGGAGGAGGAAGAGGAGTAGGCGTAATATTGATGGTAGTCGAAGGAGTAGGGCAATGAGTAGTAGTAGAAAGAGTAGGAGTAGTGGTAAGAGTAGGAGTTGCAGTATTAGTAGAGGTCGGAATATTATTAGTAGTATGAGTAGGAGTAGTAGTTGGAGTAAGAGATGTAGTAGTAGTAGTAGGAGTGGTAGTAGGAGTAGTAGCAGGAGTAGGAGAAGTAGTAGTAGGAGAAGGAGTAGGAGTAGGAGGATGAGTATTTTTAGGAGTAGGAGTAGTAGTAGTAGTAGTAGTAGTAGTAGGAGTAGGAGTAGTAGTAGGGATTGGAGTAGGAGTAGGAGTAGTAGGAGTAGGAGAAGGAGTAGGAATACAAGTAGATGTAGGAGTAGGAGCAGGGGTAGAGTAGTAGTAGGAGAAGGAGGAGGAGGAGTAGGAATAAGTGTAGTAGTAGCAGTAGTAGTATTAGTAGTATTAGAATTAGTAGTAGTAGTAGTAGTAGTAGTACTAGTAGTATTAGAAGTATTAGTAGTAGAAGTGGTAGTAGTGATAGGAGTAGGGGTAGCAGAAGTAATAGGAGTAGTAGTAGTAGTAGTAGTAGTAGTAGTAGTAGTAGTAGTGTTGGTAGTAAAAGTAGTAGTAGAGTAAGAAGAAGTGGAGGAATAGGAGAAGTAGTAGAAGTAGTAGTAGGAGGAGGAGGAGGAGGAGGAGGAGGAGGAGGAGGAGGAGGAGGAGTGGTGGAATAAGAGTAGATATAGGAGTAGTAGTAGTAGTAGGAGTAGGAGTATTAATAGGGATAGGAGAAGGAGTAGTAGTAAAGTAGGAGGAGATGTTGTAGTAGGAGAGGAGGTAGGAGTAGGCGTAATAGTGATGGTAGGAGTAAGGTAGGAGTAGTAGTAGTAGTAGAAAAAGTAGAAATAATTAGGAGTATTATAGGGGAGTTTGTAGTAGTAGTAGTAGTAGTAGTTGGAGTAGGGGTCGTAGTAGTAGTAGGGTGGAGTAGGGTAGAAGTAGTATGAGTAGGAGTATTAATAGGGATAGGATCAGGAGTGGTAGTAGTAGTAGTAGTAGGAGGAGGAGGAGGAAGAGGAGGAGTAGGCGTAATTTGATGGTAGTAGAAGGAGTAGGGGAAGGAGTAGTAGTAGTAAGAGTAGGTAGTAGTAGTAGGAGTAGGAGTAGCAGTATTAGTAGGGATCGGAATATTAGTAGGAGTAGGAGTAGTAGTTGGAATAGGAGTAGTAGTAGGAGTATTAGTAGAAGGAGGAGTAGGAGTAGTAGTAGTACGAGTAGTAGGAGTAGGAATAGGAGAATAGTAGTAGTAGCAGAAACAGGAGTAGTAGTAGGAATAGGAATTGGAGTAAGCGTAGTAGGAGTAGTAGGAGAGTAGGAGTAGGAACAGGAGTAGAAGTAGGAGTAGGAGTAGGGGTAAGAGTAGTAGTAGGAGAAGGAGGAGGAGTAGGAATAGGTGTAGTAGTAGCAGTAGTAGTAGTAATAGTAGTAGAAGTTGTAGTAGTAGTAGTAGTAGTAGTAGTAGTAGTAGTGGTGGTAGGAGTGGTGGTAGTAAAAGTAGTAGTAGTAGTTGTAGTAGGAGGAGGAAGAGGAGGAGGAGAAGGAGGAGGAGAAGAGAGGAGAAGGAGGAAGTGTAGGTAGTAGTTGTAGTAGTAGAAGAAGTAGGAGAGGTGGAGGAGGAGAAGGAGGAGGAGGAGAGGAGGAGGATGAGTGGGACTAGTTGTAGAAGTAGGAGTAGTAGCGTAGTAGTAGAGTAGGAAGAAGAGGAGGAATATTAGCAGTAGTACAAGTAGTAGGAGTTAGGAGAAGGAGGAGGAGGAGGAGGAGGAGGAGGAGGAGGAGGAGAACAATAAGTAGTGGACTAGTTATAGAAGTAGGAGTAGTAGCGTTGTAGTAGAGTAGGAGAGAGAAGGATTAGGAGTAGTAGTAGTAGTAGTAGTAGTAGTAGAGTAGTAGTAGTAGTTTATGAAGTAGTAGTAGTAGTAGTAGTATGTAGAAGTAGGTAGTAGTGTAGAAGTAGTAGTAGGAGTGGAAGAGTAGGGTATAATAGCAGAAGTAGTAGGAGGAGGAGAGAGGAGTAGAAGTAGTAGTAGAGGACGGAGTATAATAGTAGTAGTTTTAGTAGTATAATTAGTAGTAAGATGAGGAGTAGTAGTTGTAGTAGTAGATGGCGAAGGAGGAGGATGAGTAGGATTAGGTAGTAGTAGTAAGTTAGTTGTAGTTGTAGGAGAAGGAGTAGTAGGAGGAGGAGTAGGAGTAGTAGTAATGTAGAATTAGGTAGTAATAGCAGTAGTAGTAGTGTAGGAGTGAAGATGAGTAAGAGGTAGTAGTAGTAGTAGTAGTGTAGTAGTAGTAGTAGTAGTAGATAGTAGTAGTAAAGGAGGAGGAGAGGATGAGGAGGAGAGGAGGAGTAGGAGGAGGAGGAGGAAGGAGGAGGAGAGGAAGGAGGAGTTGAGAGAAGAGGAGTAGTAGTAGTAGTAGTAGTCGAAGT
>JAWPHD010018785.1:0-38417 GCA_037043455.1 Cyrtodaria siliqua
GGCTGATCTACGGGTTTACAATGTCTGGCTGCTGATCAGTCATTTCCCCCAAAACATACCTTTGTCACATAAATGGAATGGTCTTAATTCACAGAAAGAACAGTCCATTATATACAGAGGGTTAAGGGTAAGTAGCTATTCTATTAGTTTTGACTTTGCTCTTTACACCAAAAGTTTAAATTCTCCCAACCTTATTCTTTATATTAACATCTACCCTCGACTCCACTCACTATACCCATAGGGCTATTCCATTAAAAAATACGCGAGACTGCAGGAAGTCAATTTAATAAACATCTATTTGTGAATCGATTTTCCAAAATTGGTTTTTCAAACTCAATTTTGAATCCATGGGTGTTCAATTTCAGAAGTGCCTTCCTGGGCTCCCAAGTAGGTCTTAATGGAATAGCACTAATATGGAGAAATAAAACAAATAATCAGACCCTAACTATTCCAGAAGATACAGCATTGAGAACCAGCCTTCTCAAATAAAGTCATTAGGAAACTAGTAAAATGTATTTACACTGAACGAGTCGACCTAATCAATTTCATTATCAGACTAACGACACTGTATACAGCATAAAAGTCATTTAAAAATATACTTAACATAAATATCTTAAAACAATTATTTTGTCAGTTTTTTACCATTTAAAACTTAAATATCATTGTAACAGTTGCAAGTACCACAGCTTGGCTAAATGTATGTTGTGGCCCGGTTACTTACATTGTTTTTGTGGTCGTTGTTACAGCCAGCATACAACAGCACTCTGGAACTCTCATTGTGGCCGTTCTGGGCAGAAAGGTGGAGAGCCGTAAAACCAGCCTGTCAGTATAAAATACAATCTCTATTTATAATACTCTAGGCATTTACAGTGGATTTTATACCCGTGATTCATTCCTATATATGCTTACAACATCCAACAATTTGGGGGAAAAGCTTATATCTCAAAGACCAAAATCAATAGGTAATATGTTAAAAGATATTGAGACAAAAAGGCTCTGTTCTTCTTTTGTAGAATTCAATTGGATGAGTTCATGAATTTTTTACTTTTTTTTTTCATAACTTTTGATATTGTGAATGGGGCCAAATAACAGCCCCAAGCGCAGCCAACATCATGTGACACGGGGAACCTACCTTGTTAGTGACATCAATATTGACGTTGTATTTCACGAGAAGTTCCAGGGTTTTACTGTAGCCGTTCCACGCTGCCTCGTGTAGAGCTGCATTGCCGTGCTGCAAGGCAAGATTTTATAGAGTTGATATTCATAAAATACAGGCAACAAATATGAAGATATTTACAATTTTAAATAAAATTAATACACTTAAATTCCATCTTTCAAGGGACATACAACAATATTGAAAAGTATATAACACGCTAAAATGTGTAGCTGGATAGATTTATCACACATCAAAATTCTAACAGATCAGAAGAATTTATAACAAGCTATGATGATGAATTGGGTTTTACAGCACATCTGAGATACTTTTCATATTATTTTAGTTGACTGTAGGTTTTACTCAATCAATGATGCCATGTACAAACGATAAGGAATATGGAAAGGATCCATATATAAGCTTTTTGTTTTCTTCCAATCCATTTATTATTGCCCGTTACATTTGTATAGTATGTTATCTTTGAAATAAAATATGTTTAATAAACATTAGGACGTCTTTGGATTTATTGAAGTAAGATTTGCAAACATTTGAATTATGTAGGAAAAATAACCATGAGTATATTTTTAAGAATCAAAACTGTCATTTGTCCCTTTAATACACATATTCTTGATTGTTTCAAAATGACATGGATAAGCATGGGTGTCTACACATGGGCAGTAACAACTTTGATTTAAATAAATGCAGTGCAAACAAAATGTATCATTTACTGTATAAGGGGAGCTAATCAGGAGGTACTCATAAATATAGAATTACCTCATCCTGTGTGTTGACATCGCACCCGTGCTCCAGCAGCACGGTGATAACCTCCACGTGACCTTGTGATGCTGCCCGGTGTAGCGCGGTATACCCACTCTGTAAATTAGACAGTTTTATGGATCAATACATGGGGTTTATCAACTCTGTTATATTTTATGGACTAATATGACATTATATTAATAAACAAAATCATACTTTTTATTACTTTATATTATTTCTTATATTAAAATAATAAATATACTGTATCTGTCTAAGCTTTCAATCATTTCTAATATTCCAGATTCTAGTAAACGAGCCTACAGTCACAGAAGACCCAGATAATATTCTTCAAGGGTGACATATCTGGATAAAACTTTCATCAAAGCATTTAAGATGTCACTAAGACAGAAACCAAAGAAGACCGGACAGAGGAAGGAATGAAGTAAGAAACTGATGACAGAAAAACTTACAGCATCATGTATGTTGATATCACAGCCTTTTTCGACAAGAAACTTTGTCACGTCTGTAAACCCATTAAGTGCCGCATAGTGAAGGGCCGTCCGTCCATCCTGTAATAGAGAAAGAAATTATGTTGACAACTCTAAAGAAGTCAATACTTGATGTTCCTTGAAACTTTTTTTCCTCATTTTCAAAATAAAATGTTTTGAATGACTGAATACATGATTTGGTATATGGATGGTCAAGTTGTGTCTGTAACAATATTCCCTTACGACAATTATATAATGATCATTGACTTGCCATATACTACCTTAATCCACACCGTTCCCACTGCAGCTGGTATTGGTGCAAAGAAACTATTAACCTAAACACTACACATAAACATCTATACCGCACATACCCAACTGTGGGCATGTTTCTTTCGAAATAATCAGCAGCCGCACAGGTTACTTAATTAAAATATTTAAATCTTCATTATGAAGCAAACACTCATACATATTTTGAGAGTGTTGCTATCGAAAATCTTCCGCTTATTTTTTTTCAGTGATTTATAGCAACGTTGTTGTTTTTCAAAATTATGTCCGTCATTCAATATACCCACCTTACAGTTGCAACAGCGACACTTGGGGTGCTCTTCTTCCTTAACTCTTGTGCAAATCATGGTTATATGTATATCTTTGGATAATTAAATAAATAACCCTTTGAGTTAAGTTTTTACATTTTTAGAGAATTTTCTATTTTCACAGTACATTTGTTGAATACACTTCCAAAATTCACTTTTCACGACTTTACTTTAGTCCGGTTTATTTTCTCTCTCTTAGTTCAGATAAATCCTTTATTTTTAACTATCCTTCACATCTTTTAATTTTCATCAGTGATAACTAGTATGTTTCAAAATTAATTGTCCACCAATTTCATAAGCATTTACAGCCAATTGACCTTAAATATTACGGAAATATCAGAGTCCAAACGATTTGATTTTTGTAAAGTAGTCCCATAAAGTCCAATATATATGTAATTAAAATAAATCCACACAATTTCACAAAATAACACTTTATTCCAAACACCAACAGCTGCTGTTCCTTCCTTAAGGTGTTAAAATTAATTTATCATAACTTTCAACAAACATTGTCCTTACATATGGTCACTCCCAAAACATTTAACACCTGATAATCGACTCAACAATAGAGTAATTACTGCACTAAGTTAGTTAAATCTTTCAGAGTGATTAAAATCAGCTGTAAAAACAATTACCTTTGCCACTAATGACACATTAGCCATGACCAATCAACTGTGACAACACTAAAGGTCAGACAGGGGTCAGTCATGTGAAACCATTAAGTGTGTCAAAAACAACAAATGCAGTAATTATAAAGTCAGACCCAAAGCCACTATCAAACAATCATGAAAAATGAAAGGTTAACATTAAGGTTTGGTTGATCATTAAATTAAAATTGACAAGTGTCAGGCTAAGCTGAGAGGTGTCAAAAATAAAATTATTTTAAAGACAATATTTTATTATAATTAACATTGCTGTGAGAAGCCTGGCAGCAGATAAAACATACTTTTAAATTAAAGTTAAACAGTTATTTCATAATATAAATTGGGACCAGCATTGAGTTACTATATGATATATTGGTTAAAAATCATGAGGGTGCATGTCAACATAAATATATGAAGTATATCCTGACCAAATAAACTGGGTTTCCCAGTTAACAATTATTGTCCTCTCTTGGGTTTTATGATGTATGTTTACAACAAAGTGGTAATTGTAATTTACTTCTTGCAATATTAAAGCAGCCGATAAACATTCAAATTTGGCATAGTTGATTAGATATTTCCACCAGAGCACTGTTTTATAAAAACATTGCAACTTTTCAGTTTTAACCATATATCTAGATCAAACTAGATCAGACGGGGATGTGCAATGAGCTATATAACAGTCAAAAAAATTATTTTTTTCAGTGTCTTAGTATTAACGGCTTATCTACGCAAAAGGGATCCCTAATGGCCGATAAGTGACCTATACGGCCGGTCTTGTCTTTACTTACAAACAGTGTGCTACAGTACTTACTGATTACAGCTCGTAATTAAGTTTGCAGAGTTCTTTTAATAATATCATAACAATTATCAACAGTAAATACTATTTGCGATACGTACTGGAATATACTTTTATAAACATTATTTAAAGAAGAATTTATATACTCATCATGATTTTAGTGGTGAATCATCATGTACAGTGTTGGAATCTCAAAATACTGATGCTTAATTATTATTTTATAACTGGTCAAAAATATTAATATGAACTTTCCTGTTTACAAGAAAGTTATTTATAGAACTATGGTTAAATGTGATTAAAATGCGGGGACTTATTTAAGTGTAATATGCATAATTTCAGCAATGTCAAACCACACTAATACAATCACATAGTCTTACATTACTCCAATAGTATGCCAAATCATATGATAATAATGAGTTTTGGATAGAAACCGTAACCAGCTGATGGGTCGTGCAGCCATATTTTCAAAAAACAGAAAGCCATTTCAGGACAAATTAACAAATTTTACATGCTCCAAATTTCTAAAGTAAGTGCTTCAAAAATGTATATATAGTAGTACAATAACACGGCCATTACTTGAATAAATAATTCATTTTTCACTCATAAATGTTCGCTGAATTGGGAAATCAAAATCACATTTTCTTTTGTGTGCTGACCAAATATCTCCATAAGTTTGTATTACAAAGCAAATTAAACATAACACAAACAAAGAAAAACACATTTGCCAGATCAATCTGAGAGACAATAATATGTGAGCATCAATAATTACTGAGATATTTGCGATCTTAATGTTACAATTTTTTATTAGCAGAAACCAGTGTGTCAGTTACCAACAAAAAAATGGTGGCTGAAGTCTCGGAACGGCCCCGAATTTACTTGATTTCGTCTCGTTTCATAATCCTGTAATATAAATGGGTCCTGCACGCACTTACTAAGTTTATGGGTGTCATCTCATAGACCGCAAATTGAAGCAGGAGGATGGGTTGATATCACATAGAATTCCTGTTAATTCCTGATATATCTTCTCAATGTTTAAGCCCACTTAACAATTGAAAGAATAATCTTATGTGACTTGTGTGTGAGGAAATAGTTGTGTGCGTGCATGCCTGTGTAGATGTTTGCAAGCATTTTGTTATAATAAACTATCTCAGATTAACTGGACTTTATTGTTTATAAAATCCTACACTGTTGTCATGTTTTTTGAAACTGTATGTTGTATCCTCACAGCTTTTACTGGTAATTTAAGCCTAAAGTTATCAATGACCCTGATTAGCCTGCGAGTTACGTCCATTGTAAACCCAGATCAGCCTGCGAGTAACTTGCAGGCTGATCAGGGTTTACAATGTCCGGCTGAAGATCAATCATTTACACGCAAAACACCCCTTTGTCACATAAATGAAATGGTCTTAATTAAAAAAGAAATGAAAACATTATATATACGTAGCGGGTTAATATTTTACCATATCATCCCTTTCCTTTATTTGTATATATAGTTTACCTTGTAGCATACATTTTGGGAAGAATACTTTCTTCAACTTTTTGGTAATAAATTTGTCAAAATGCTGCATCAAACCAATCCAACCCAAAAAAGATTATACCCATGACATAGGCGTAGCCAGGTTTTCAAAATGTATACGCATACCGAAAAAATACGTTTGGGGGAGGGTGTGGGAGGGGGTACCCCCTTCCGGTGGTGGGGGTCCGGGAAAAAAAATAAAATAAGGAAGGAAATTGTGCATTCTGGAGCATTCTGAGGCACCTTTCTGGCGTTTTATTATGCTTGGCATTTTTTTTTTATTAAGCACGTGCGTATTGTGCGTATAGGGCGCTACGCCCTTGCATGATACACCATCATGCAAAGGTACACTTAATTTTTGCCTCCACAGCAAAAGAACATTCCGCCAGTGGCAAACACAGGAATAAATAATGCGAACTGAAACTGAGAGTCATTATGTTACTGACGGGTACGAAACTAGTATAACTAGTCAAGCATTTATAAACAACTATCAACCTAACTGCATGTCCTTAATTTTAATAACTGACAATTTCATTGTTCATTTTCATCAGTTTTCCTGCATAATTCGACCTATTTTGTGTCAACGTGTCGTAAAATACCATTCATTCATTCATTCGGAAGCAACATACACAAATAGCATAATTTTCAATGAAAATAGTCCAAGCTACATTGATAATGATTAATTATGAAGGGAATAATACAACAAATGTAGTTTTCTCTCATTTCTGCTCATGTGAGATAGGCATTTTCCTCATGTGAGATTATAAGTATCCATTTACCTATCTCACATGGATAAACTCATGGTGGATTATTTTTCTTGCATATCAATGACATTTTGTGCATCGACGTCACCAATAACTAACATTTTAATGTTTTTTAACACAATGACGTCATGCATCTTTCACGTTATTGACATCATTATTGTTGCGCGTGAATTTTATCTCGACCCTAGGGTGAGATGGAAATATCTAGCCCCGGTAAAATGACGGATTTCCTTGTCCGGTATGCAAGAAAACTCTATCTTACATGACATGTGACATATGACGTCATGACGTTACATCGACGTCACCTTATTCTGGCGTTAAATCAGCAGTCATTGATTTTATGCCGTTAATAAACACATAATGGGAGAAAAATAATCCATCATGAGTGATCCATGTGAGATAGGGAAATCTCACCCTCGGGATCAGAATTGCAACCAGGCACTCGGCAGAGCCTCGTCCCTGGTTGCAATTCTGCCCCTCGGGTGAGATATCTCTATCTCACATGGATACTCATGATGGATTCTTATATTCTCTTCTTAGCTACCTTGCTGCCTCTTGTTTTTGGACAAGGAACTATACATCGTTTGAAGATTATGACATTTACATACATATTCATCACAATCCCTGCATAATTCTTCAATGCGCGGTCTGTGATGCAAGAATACTTAATGCTCATGACATGTGATTTGCTAGAGATACTTCGGAAAGTATTAATGTTTGGAATTTTGAGGAAACAGTTACAGCTCTATACAAATATATAAAAAAAATAGTCACACACTTTCATTTTAAAGTATAATTATTTTCTAATTTACCATTTCACTGACTTCATTCTTGATAAAGATCTACCTTTAATTGCAACTTATATTTACTGACAATTTTATGTCTTCCTGAAAAGAGTCATCATGATTAGGTAAAGAGATAACCATCTGACATGCCTAATGACAACTAATTTAATGTTTGACACCATTAGCAAACATTTGACAAAAATATTGACACACATTCTGCTTTTTCTAAATGTTTCAGCATATCATGTGTCTTCTTCACACCCATATTTGGTTATATAAATACAAGCGACCTCCAAGGGTGGCAAGATGAGTCTGCGAGCAGTGTTTTAATATAATGCATCAAGCTAATACCGGTATGTAATACACACTAGAGGCTTTTACAAAATTTAAATATCTTGATACAGGCATACAAAAGGCTTGTTAGTTCTTTCCCTTTCGTGCATCTGCTTTCATATTCTCTTTGAAAAAAAGATGCTAAAGAAACTGGTTTTCGCACCATAACAAGTCAATGCACTTTAAAATCAAGCTTCTCCCCCACTAAAGGCCTTAGGCCTAAAAAAAATATGTTTCTGGTTTCACCCTGTCAAAAAGTTAGGGTAGGTAGGTAGGAAAAAAAAAAAAAATTAGATATTTTTTTTATATATATTGTTCGCATATATTATGCCATTTTTGTACTAAGGCAACTTCTCTAATAAAATTATCATTTGAATAAAAATATTTGTTGTTTGATTGTAATATTTCCTTTTTTTTTAAATTTTTTTTTTTTTTTTTTTTTTTTTTTTTTTTGCTAAAAATATTTAGGGTCGGCGGTGAAAAAGTAGGGTCGGTCGGGAAACCGGAAACACACATATTTTTTTGTTAGGCCTTATCCTTGTGATCTTTGATGAATTATTGAAGCATAATCATTGTGCACTAACCTGATCAATGTCGAATGTGGCTCCTGCTTGTAGACATTCCTGCACTTGGTTGATCTGTCCTTTACTGGCGGCAAGTCTCAGTCGATCACACACACTGCTCACCTGGGACACCCCATCCATACTCTTCCCTGAAAGTAGACAGTGATATAAACTATAATGGATTGTGTTACCTGGGACACCCCATCCATACTCTTCCCTGAAAGTAGAAAATGATAAACTATACTGGACTGTGTCACCTGGAACACCCCTTCCACTAGATAGGCTGAAATGTATTGCGTTATCCACTAGATAGGCTGAAATGTATTGCGTTATCCACTAGATAGACTGAAATGTATTGTGTTATCCACGAGCACTAGATAGACTGAAATGTATTGTGTTATCCACTAGATAGGCTATATTATGTTATCCACTAGATAGGCTATAATGTATTGTGTTATCCACTAGATAGGCTATAATGTATTGTGTTATCCACTAGATAGGCTATAATGTATTGCGTCACCCACTAGATAGGCTAAAATGTATGGTGTTACCCACTAGATAAACTATACTGTATTGTGTTACCCACTAGATAGGTGTGTTACCCACTATATAGGCTATACTGTATTGTGTTACCCCCTAGATAGGCTATAATGTATTGTGTTACCGACTAAACTATACTGTATTGTGTTACCCACTAGATAGGCTATAATGTATTGTGTTACCCACTAGTTAGGCTATAATGTATTGTGTTACCCACTAAATAGGCTATAATATAATGTGTTACCCACTAGATAGGCTATAATGTATTGTGTTACCCACTAGATGTGTACTGACTAGATGGACTATATATACTGTACTGAGCTCTTGTCATTGTGATGTCTAGATAAACTATACTGTATTGTTACCCACTTGATGGACTATACATACTGTATTGTGTTACCCACTAGATGGACTGTACATACTGTATTGTGTTACCGACTAGATGCACTATATAATAATAATATACTGTATTGTGTTACTGACTAGCTAAACTATACTGTATATTGTTATCAACTATACTTGACTGTATTGAATTATTGTCTGTGTACTGCCTAGATTAACTTTAAATACTGTTTCTGTCAGTGTAACAACTGAATAAACTATGTTTCTGTCAGTGTAACAACTGAATATACTATCATGTTTCTGCCAGTGTCAATACTGAATAAACTTTACTGTTTCTGTCAGTGTAGCGACTAGATAAACTTTACTATTTCTGTGAGTGTAATTACTGAAAAAACTTTATTGTTTCTGTCGATGCAGCGACTAGATAAACTTTACTGTTGTCAGTGTATGTCAGGGTAAACACTGAATAAACTTTACTGTTTCTGTCAGTGTAAATACTGAAACAACTTTACTGTTTCTGTCAGTGTAAATACTGAAACAACTTTACTGTTTCTGTCAGTGTAAATACTGAAACAACTTTACTGTTTCTGTCAGCATATAGTGACAAGATAAACTTTACTGCATCTGTCAGCGTAGTGACTAGATAAACTTTTCTGCATCTGTCAGCACAGTGACTAGATAAACTATACTGCATCTGTCAGTGTAGCGACTAGATAAACTATACTGCATCTGTCAGCAAGGTGACTAGATAAACTTTACTGCATCTGTCAGCATAGTGACTAGATAAACTTTACAGCATCTGTCAGTGTAGTGACTAGATAAACTTTACTGCATCTGTCAGCGTAATGACTAGATAAGCTTTACTGCATCTGTCAGTGTAGCGACTAGATAAACTATACTGCATATGTCAGTGTAGTGACTAGATAATCTTTATTGCATCTGTCAGCATAGTGACTAGATAAACCTTAATGCATATGTCAGTGTAGTGACTAGATAAACTTTACTGCATGTTAGTGTAGTGACTAGATAAACTTTACTGCATCTGTCAGTGTAATGACTAGATAATCTTTACTGCATCTGTCAGCATAGTGACTAGATAAACTTACTGCATCTGTCATTGTAGTGACTAGATAAACTTTTCTGCATCTGTCAGTGTAGTGACTAAATAAACTTTACTGCATCTGTCAGTGTAATGACTAGATAAGCTTTACTGCATCTGTCAGTATAGTGACTAGATACACTTTATTGCATATGTCAGTGTAGTGACTAGATAAACTTTACTGCATCTGTCAGTGTAGTGACTAGATAAACTTTACTGCATCTGTCAGTGTAATGACTAGATAAGCTTTACTGCATCTGTCAGTATAGTGACTAGATAAACTTTATTGCATATGTCAGTTTTGCATCTGACAGTGTGTAATGACTAGATAAACTTTCCTGCATCTGTCAGTGTAGTGACTAGATAAACTTTACTGCATCTGTCAGTGTAGTGACTAGATAAACTTGGTGAAACAAAGCATGTCTGAGTGGTATGCTACCTGGCCCTAAGCAGCCACCCAGAAAATAGAACTATGTCAACCAAAATACTCTTCTGCTCAGATGTGATTAGAAATTAACAAAATGCTTCACCACCTCAGATATGAATAGAAACAACAAATTATGCAAAGCTTCTCAATATAAGGCATACAATATTGAAGTCAAATCATAAAATTCAATGGTGAAATGGGCACACACTTCATTTCCATATAATCAGCAGTGTTCGATCTGGAAAGTGCACTCTAGCCCTAATAAAATGTGTGGGATAGGCATTTTGCATTGTAAATACCTCATAAATTTCCATAAGTAGGTGTGATAGGACAAATTACAATAATTATCTTGGGATGGCCTTAGATGAACTGCATTTTCTAATGATAAAATTTGCATTGAATTTGGAAAGTATTTGACATATTCTAAATTATTAAAGCAACCTTCACACTAAGTTTTTTTATATCAGAGCTTTCTATACAATTAAAATGCCCATGGTTGAATATGCATCAAATTAGTTTTGAGTTGGTAAATCTTAATTCATTTAGAAATGATAACATTGCATGAAAACAATAAAGTTTATATGTTTATATGGTTAGTGGCATGATGTACAAATTATGCAAACTAAAGTATTTTTTTTGCAGTCTTAGAACAAGTGAACAAGTGGCAGCCCTGGTGGGATACATGGAAGTTACAATAAGTACAGGCAGCCCTGGTGGGATACATGGAAGTTACAATAAGTGCAGGCAGCCCTGGTGGGATACATGGAAGTTACAATAAGTGCAGGCAGCCCTGGTGGGATACATGGAAGTTACAATAAGTGCAGGCAGCCCTGGTGGGATACATGGAAGTTACAATAAGTGCAGGCAGCCCTGGTGGGATACATGAATGTTACAATAAGTGCAGGCAGCCCTGGTGGGATACATGAATGTTACAATAAGTGCAGGCAGCCCTGGTGGGAAACATGGAAGTTACAATAAGTGCAGGCAGCCCTGGTGGGATACATGAATGTTACAATAAGAGCAGCAAGCCCTGGTGGGATACATGAATGTTACAATAAGAGCAGGAAGCCCTGGTGGGATACATGAATGTTACAATAAGAGCAGGAAGCCCTGGTGGGATACATGGAAGTTACAATAAGTGCAGGCAGCCCTGGTGGGATACATGGAAGTTACAATAAGTGCAGGCAGCCCTGGTGGGATACATGGAAGTTACAATAAGTGCAGGCATCCCTGGTGGGATACATGGAAGTTACAATAAGTGCAGGCAGCCCTGGTGGGATACATGAATGTTACAATAAGAGCAGGAAGCCCTGGTGGGATACATGAATGTTACAATAAGAGCAGGAAGCCCTGGTGGGATACATGAATGTTACAATAAGAGCAGGAAGCCCTGGTGGGATACATGAATGTTACAATAAGTGCAGGCAGCCCTGGTGGGATACATGAATGTTACAATAAGTGCAGGCAGCCCTGGTGGAATACATGAATGTTACAATAAGTGCTGGCAGCCCTGGTGGGATACATGAATGTTACAATAAGTGCAGGCAGCCCTGGTGGGATACATGAATGTTACAATAAGTGCTGTCAGCCCTGGTGGGATACATGAATGTTACAATAAGTGCAGGCAGCCCTGGTGGGATACATGAATGTTACAATAAGTGCTGGAAGCCCTGGTGGGATACATGAATGTTACAATAAGTGCAGGCAGCCCTGGTGGGATACATGAATGTTACAATAAGTGCAATAAGTGCAGGCAGCCCTGGTGGGATACGTGAATGTTACAATAAGTGCAGCCAGCCCTGGTGGGATACATGGAAGTTACAATAAGTGCAGGCAGCCCTGGTGGGATACATGAATTTTACAATAAGTGCAGGCAGCCCTGGTGGGATACATGGAAGTTACAATAAGTGCAGGCAGCCGTGGTGGGATACATGAATGTTACAATAAGTGCAGGCAGCCCTGGTGGGATACATGAATGTTACAATAAGTGCAGGCAGCCCTGGTGGGATACATGGAAGTTACAATAAGTGCAGGCAGCCCTGGTGGGATACGCGAGCGAATATCACAATAAGTGCAGGCAGCCCTGGTGGGAAACATGAATGTTACAATAAGTGCTGGCAGCCCTGGTGGGATACGCGAATATCACAATAAGTGCAGGCAGCCCTTGTGGGATACATGAATGTTACAATAAGTGCAGGCAGCCCTGGTGGGATACATGGAAGTTACAATAAGTGCAGGCAGCCTTGGTGGGATACATGAATGTTACAATAAGTGCAGGCAGCCCTGGTGGGATACATGGAAGTTACAATAAGTGCAGGCAGCCCTGGTGGGATACATGGAAGTTACAATAAGTGCAGGCAGCCCTGGTGGGATACATGAATGTTACAATAAGTACAGGCAGCCCTGGTGGGATACATGAATGTTACAATAAGTGCAGGCAGCCCTGGTGGGATACATGAATGTTACAATAAGTGCAGGCAGCCCTGGTGGGATACATGAATGTTACAATAAGTACAGGCAGCCCTGGTGGGATACATGAATGTTACAATAAGTACAGGCAGCCCTGGTGGGATACATGGATGTTACAGTAAGTACAGGCAGCCCTGGTGGGATACATGAATGTTACAATAAGTGCAGGCAGCCCTGGTGGGATACATGAATGTTACAATAAGTGCAGGCAGCCCTGGTGGGATACATAAATTTTACAATAAGTGCAGGCAGCCCTGGTGGGATACATGAATGTTACAATAAGTGCAGGCAGCCCTGGTGGGATACATGAATTTTACAATAAGTGCAGGCAGCCCTGGTGGGATACATGAATGTTACAATAAGTGCAGGCAGCCCTGGTGGGATACATGAATTTTACAATAAGTGCAGGCAGCCCTGGTGGGATACATGAATGTTACAATAAGTGCAGGCAGCCCTGGTGGGATACATGAATTTTACAATAAGTGCAGGCAGCCCTGGTGGGATACATGAATGTTACAATAAGTACAGGCAGCCCTGGTGGGATACATGAATTTAACAATAGGTACAGGCAGCCCTGGTGGGATACATGAATTTTACAATAAGTGCAGGCAGCCCTGGTGGGATACATGACTTTTACAATATGTGCAGGCAGCCCTGGTGGAATACATGAATGTTACAATAAGTACAGGCAGCCCTGGGGGGATACATGAATTTTACAATAAGTACAGGCAGCCCTGGTGGGATACATGAATTTTACAATAAGTGCAGGCAGCCCTGGTGGGATACATGAATGTTACAATAAGTACAGGCAGCCCTGGTGGGATACATGAATGTTACAATAAGTACAGGCAGCCCTGGTGGGATACATGAATGTTACAATAAGTACAGGCAGCCCTGGTGGGATACATGAATGTTACAATAAGTACAGGCAGCCCTGGTGGGATACATGAATGTTACAATAAGTACAGGCAGCCCTGGTGGGATACATGAATGTTACAATAAGTACAGGCAGCCCTGGTGGGATACATGAATTTTACAATAAGTGCTGGCAGCCCTGGTGGGATACATGAATTTTACAATAAGTGCTGGCAGCCCTGGTGGGATACATGAATTTTACAATAAGTGCTGGCAGCCCTGGTGGGATACATGAATTTTACAATAAGTGCAGGCAGCCCTGGTGGGATACGTGGAAGTTACAATAAGTGCTGGCAGCCCTGGTGGGATCGACCTATGTGAATGTTACAATAAGTACAGGCAGCCCTGGTGGGATACGTGAATGTTACAATAAGTGCAAGCAGCCCTGGTGGGATAGTGAATGTTACAATAAGTGCAGGCAGCCCTGGTGGGATACATAAATTTTACAATAAGTACAGGCAGCCCTGGTGGGATACATGAATTTTACAATAAGTGCTGGCAGCCCTGGTGGGATACATGAATTTTACAATAAGTGCTGGCAGCCCTGGTGGGATACATGAATTTTACAATAAGTGCTGGCAGCCCTGGTGGGATACATGAATTTTACAATAAGTGCAGGCAGCCCTGGTGGGATACGTGAATGTTACAATAAGTGCAAGCAGCCCTGGTGGGATACGTGAATGTTACAATAAGTGCAGGCAGCCCTGGTGGGATACGTGAATGTTACAATAAGTTCAGGCAGCCCTGGTGGGATACATAAATTTTTCAATGAGTGCAGGAGCCCTGATGGGATACATGAATGTTACAATATGGGCAGGCAGCCCTGGTGGAATACGTGAATGTTACAATAATGGCAGGCAGCCCTGGTGGAATATGTGAATGTTATAATAAGGGCAGGCAGCCCTGGTGGGATATGTGAATGTTACAATAAGTGCAGGCAGCCCTGGTGGGATATGTGAATGTTACAATAAGTGCAGGCAGCCCTGGTGGGATACACGAATATCACAATAAGTGCAGGCAGCCCTGGTGGGATACGTGAATATCACAATAAGTGCAGGCAGCCCTGGTGGGATACGTGAATATCACAATAAGTGCAGGCAACCCTGGTGGGATACGTGAATATCACAATAAGTGCAGGCAGCCCTGGTGGGATACGTGAATATCACAATAAGTGCAGGCAGCCCTGGTGGGATACGCGAATATCACAATAAGTGCAGGCAGCCCTGGTGGGATACGCGAATATCACAATAAGTGCAGGCAGCCCTGGTGGGATACGTGAATATAACAATTAGTGCTGGCAGCCCTGGTGGGATACGCGAATATCACAATAAGTGCAGGCAGCCCTGGTGGGATACGCGAATATCACAATAAGTGCAGGCAGCCCTGGTGGGATACGTGAATATCACAATAAGTGCAGGCAGCCCTGGTGGGATACGTGAATATCACAATAGGTGCAGGCGGCCCTGGTGGGATACGCGAATATCACAATAAGTGCTGGCAGCCCTGGTGGGATAGGCGAATATCACAATAAGTGCAGGCAGCCCTGGTGGGATACTTGAATATCACAATAAGTGCAGGCAGCCCTGGTGGGATACGTGAATATCACAATAAGTGCAGGCAGCCCTGGTGGGATACGTGAATATCACAATAAGTGCAATATATATGAAGTAACCAATAATAAACACACTTCAAACACTCCAGCTATCACTGCACTTGAACATCGGTCGAGTTTTAGCGAAAATAACAAATCGCAATATCATGCTAGTGCGGCATTTCACACTGATGTCTTTTTAGAATAGTGCTTTTATTCATGAGCTAATAATCGGCAGAAGTCGATAACTGTTTGATTTTCATTCAATTGGATACCTATTTAAATAATACTTGTGTCATTTTCAATGGCCGATATCTCGCGGAGCTATGTGATAAATCACTGCGCTTACAATCAGTGTTCTCGTCGATTCTACAGTTTAAAACTTTTAATGTTCAAGAGCTTTTTAAAAGTACATTTGTATTCTATTGATTTTAATGATGTTTGTGTTAAGAAATTTAACAGCACTTGTATGTTTACGTCTCACTGTATGTTTACCCTCAATAAAAAAATGTGCAAACACTCTTTCATAGTTTAATGCACACTTCCGAAATATTCTTTACTTTAATTATAACACTGTTGTGATATAATTTGTTATATGACTGGATTATACAATTGTGGTTTTATATAAATGATAATTATTATGTCCTGAACCACAAGTATAAGACAATAAATGGGACAGGCAGCCTGGGAAGGAAAGAAGATGAAGATGAGAAACATGAAATACTAAGGATGCAAACCGAATCCAGACCAAAACCCGGTCACCATTAATATATAATTTTGTATTTGTACTAATGCAGTATGACCTTCCACACACACACACACCCCATCACCCACCCCCAATACCCTGCCCAATTGGAACCAGTGTCTTAGGTAGATTTTATTAAAACTAAATTATGCATACCAATTTTTTTTGTTACAGTTAATGGAATCGGGTTAGGGCTATTAAAGTTACTTCGTGTCAATGGTTGATGGTCCGGTAACATGGTGTCGGTGTGCCAGAGATACACTGATACAATGGTTATTGTGCCAGACGATACACTGATACAATGGTTATTGTGCCAGACCATACACTGATACAATGGTGATGATGGTCAGGTAACGTGGTGTCTGTGTGCCAGACGATACACTGATACAATGGTTATGATGGTCAGGTAACATGGTGTCGGTGCACCAGACGATACATTGATACAATGGTAATGATGGTCAGGTAACATGGTGTCGGTGTGCCAGACGATACACTGATACAATGGTAATGATGGTCAGGTAACATGGTGTCGGTGTGCCAGACGATACACTGATACAATGGTAATGATGGTCAGGTAACATGATGTCGGTGTGCCAGACGATACACTGATACAATGGTGGTGATGGTCAGGTAACATGGTGTCGGTGTGCCAGACGATACACTGATACAATGGTGATGATGGTCAGGTAACATGGTGTCAGTGTGCCAGAGGATACACTGATACAATGGTAATGATGGTCAGGTAACATGGTGTCGGTGTGCCAGAGGATACACTGATACAATGGTAATGATATTCAGGTAACATGGTGTCGGTGTGCCAGACGATACACTGATACAATGGTAATGATGGTCAGGTAACATGATGTCGGTGTGCCAGACGATACACTGATACAATGGTAATGATGGTCAGGTAACATGGTGTCGGTGCACCAGACGATACACTGATACAATGGTGGTGATGGTCAGGTAACATGGTGTCGGTGTGCCAGACGATACACTGATACAATGGTGATGATGGTCAGGTAACATGGTGTCAGTGTGCCAGAGGATACACTGATACAATGGTAATGATGGTCAGGTAACATGGTGTCGGTGTGCCAGAGGATACACTGATACAATGGTAATGATATTCAGGTAACATGGTGTCGGTGTGCCAGACGATACACTGATACAATGGTAATGATGGTCAGGTAACATGGTGTCGGTGTGCCAGACGATACACTGATACAATGGTAATGATGGTCAGGTAACATGGTGTCGGTGCACCAGACGATACACTGATACAATGGTGGTGATGGTCAGGTAACATGGTGTATGTGTGCCAGACGATACACTGATACAATGGTGATGATGGTCAGGTAACATGGTGTCAGTGTGCCAGAGGATACACTGATACAATGGTAATGATGGTCAGGTAACATGGTGTCGGTGTGCCAGAGGATACACTGATACAATGGTAATGATATTCAGGTAACATGATGTCGGTGTGCCAGACCATACACTGATACAATGGTAATGATGGTCAGGTAACATGGTGTCGGTGTGCCAGACCATACACTGATACAATGGTAATGATGGTCAGGTAACATGATGTCAGTATGCCAGACGATACACTGATACAGTGGTAATGATGGTCAGGTAACATGGTGTCGGTGCACCAGACCATACACTGATACAATGGTGATGATGGTCAGGTAACATGGTGTCAGTGTGCCAGACGATACACTGATACAATGGTAATGATGGTCAGGTAACATGAAGTCGGTGTGCCAGACGATACACTGATACAATGGTAATGATGGTCAGGTAACATGATGTCGGTGCACCAGACGATAGACTGATACAATGGTGATAATGGTCAGGTAACGTGGTGTCAGTGTGCCAGACGATACACTGATACAATGGTAATGATGGTCAGGTAACATGGTGTTGGTGTGCCAGACGATACACTGATACAATGGTAATGATGGTCAGGTAACATGGTGTCGGTGTGCCAGACGATACACTGATACAATGGTAATGATGGTCAGGTAACATGGTGTCGGTGTGCCAGACGATACACTGATACAATGGTAATGATGGTCAGGTAACATGGTGTCGGTGTGCCAGACGTTACACTGATACAATGGTAATGATGGTCAGGTAACATGGTGTCGGTGTGCCAGACGATACACTTATACAATGGTAATGATCCAGGTCAGGTAACATGATGTCGGTGTGCCAGACGATACACTGATACAATGGAGATGATGGTCTGGTAACATGGTGTCAGTGTGCCAGACGATACAAAGGTACAATGGTAATGATGGTCAGGTAACATTGGTGTCGGTGCACCAGACGATACACTGATACAATGGTAATGATGGTCAGGTAACATGGTGTCGGTGTGCCAGACGATACACTGATACAATGGTAATGATGGTCAGGTAACATGGTGTCGGTGTGCCAGACGATACACTGATACAATGGTAATGATGGTCAGGTAACATGGTGTCGGTGTGCCAGACGTTACACTGATACAATGGTAATGATGGTCAGGTAACATGGTGTCGGTGTGCCAGACGATACACTTATACAATGGTAATGATCCAGGTCAGGTAACATGATGTCGGTGTGCCAGACGATACACTGATACAATGGTGATGATGGTCTGGTAACATGGTGTCAGTGTGCCAGACGATACAAAGGTACAATGGTAATGATGGTCAGGTAACATGGTGTCGGTGCACCAGACGATACACTGATACAATGGTGATGATGGTCAGGTAACATGGTGTCGGTGTGCCAGACGATACACTGATACAATGGTAATGATGGTCAGGTAACATGGTGTCGGTGTGCCAGACGATACACTGATGCAATGGTAATGATGGTCAGGTAACATGGTGTCGGTGTGCCAGACGATACACTGATACAATGGTAATGATGGTCAAGTAAATGGTGTCGGATTGCCAGACGATACAAAGGTACAATGGTAATGATGGTCAGGTAACATGGTGTCGGTGTGCCATGGGTTGGGTGGGGTTCAAGTGTGTGAGTGCATGGGGCATGGGTTGGGGAGTGGGGCAGGGGTGGGGAGACAGAAACTTAGGAGGTGGTGTGGGTGGAGAAAATGTCAGTCTAGATAAGATAGGACTACAGAACCTTTTTTGAGTGTGGGAGGGGATGGTAGGTAGAAAACCTTGGGTGCTCAGGTAGTTTTGGAGAGGGGTTCTTGGAAAAAAATACTTCCAGGGGATCACATGACAACTAGTACAGTGAGGTATTTGATTTGGTCAACAGAAGCCTTCCTTAGAATTAAGGTAAAACAGACAGGAGAGAAAAAGGAAAGGGGGTCCAAAAGAATGACTTGCTGAGAGTTTGGAGGAAATGGGTGAGTGTTGGGAATGTAAAATTAAATTCTTTTGGGTGGGAAGGGGAAATCCTTTCAGGGAGTGGAGGGTCCTAAGAAAGTTTGGTTAAAAAATATGTTTCCAGCGTAATAATCTTATAATCCTTGAAAACACATCCAACAGCTACAGTGCGCTAGCTCACTGCATGTCAACATTTCTTTGAACCAAAGGTTCAAAAAAAAAGCAGAAGTTCCATCTTATCATTTCGTTCCATAGTTTAAATCATAAAATCCGACGTACTCATACTTAGTCACAAAAGAGAAAGTTGTATTTGTTTAAGTTTAAAATCCAATTATTGTTTTAAAAACATATAAAGTTCTTACAATTTATAAGCAAATAATCCTCAGAATCCAACTGACAGTATGCACAAAACATATTATGATACACAAATCCTCAATCCTATGTTATAACGTTTAATATATACCCCCAAACCGATCGAAATCCAATTAAATTCGCACCCTAATATTCAACAAGATGTTCACCACATTTCCCCTATTCATTAAATATTCCTCCAGATATACAACCAACACACTATTTGTCCTTTGTACACTAATAATATATTCAACAACTCTGTGCAAGGGTTATTATCAGTTTTTACTTCAAAGTAATTCATCAAATTTCATGATGTAATGTAGGTAAACATTTAAAATGTATTTTCAAAATAATTAGCATAACTGTTTAGATTTATAATGTCAACATGCACCCCAAAAAAACTATTCTCTTTTTTTTTTCCTATGCAATATTTTCGAAGTGTTTGTTTAAGTCTGGTGCATATATAGAATAAAAAAAATATGACAGCAAGGTTTTAATGAGATTTATAGATTGTTTAAGTATGATTTACAACAGTATTTTAAA
Organism: Cyrtodaria siliqua; assembly: GCA_037043455.1. Taxonomy (NCBI): domain Eukaryota; kingdom Metazoa; phylum Mollusca; class Bivalvia; order Adapedonta; family Hiatellidae; genus Cyrtodaria; species Cyrtodaria siliqua. The sequence continues at coordinate 20,764 of JAWPHD010018785.1, forward strand.
TAGCCCTTTATTTAAATACAGATTTATCTTAAAATGACTGCCATTTTCAGAATATTTAAAATAACAAATGAAATGATTGTTTTGTTTAAATGGTGTTTTACATAATTTTCAGCACACTTTTATGCCATATTTGTTGTGATAGAGGCAGACCTCCCAACTTTTCCTGGGTAGATCGAAAGAGTACTGTATACCTCCTGCCATCCATAAGAATCAACACTTTCTCACTATATTATATATTGATGGAAAAATGTTTAGCAAGGTTTTGTTGCACCCTGGAAATAATACATTTTTGGTAAAATCAAGAAACTACTGCCATAGACACAATATTTTATTAAACACACATCAATAACAGTCGAACGTCTTAATGGCGTAACGAATAAATGAACGTAGGGGTCAAGCCCGTAAAGTCCCAAAATGTCAGTATATATTGTATACAGTATTATTTCACCTATTAAAAAAACTTGCTAAACTTTTTTCCCTCAGTACATAATAGAAGTTGAGAAATGAAATGAAAAGGAAAAAGAAACGCGACACGGGAATTTCCACTATATATTGTATGTACAATATGCTGCTGTTAATTGAATGGTACATTGGCAAAGTAAGATCTTTCATTTCGGAAAAAATACTAAAACAACACAAAACACAGCAAATAGTATTCCTGCAAAGTTTCATTACTGACAGAGAACGTGTTTGGCTCAAGGTTTCTCAAAATTTTGCAAACTCTTAACATTAAATACAGTACTCACAGAACTGTCTCAATTTTTCAAAGAGGAACTTCATTATTTATGAATTTCTCGTTACAACGTGTACTGTGATTAAAACGTTTACAACATCACAGTTGTGTCTTTTCTCTAACTTCAACTTTTCTTTTTACAAAACATCTTGGGATTTCCTTGGAATATGGAATTAAGTGTGCACAATATACAATATATAGCGGAAATTCCTTTGTCGCATTTCTTTTTCCTTTCAGTATATGTCATAACACTCGATGCCTTACCCACCCAGCCATCAGACCTCGATTTAAAATAAGAATCAGAAAACAAAACAAATAATTATGCTAACAAATTCATGTTTAGATCTTGTACTAATGTTTTAGCAGCCCTGAGAAGCTACCCGGGTAAAGCCTTGCACTTTAAAGCTGCAAACCTCTGCCCCATATGGGTCTGAGCCCTGTCTGATGGTAATGTTCAACCCTTTATCTCTTCCCTCCCTCTGAGGTCGCTGTCCCCCCCTGCGAGAAAAGTTCAAGAACTAACAGTTAGTTCTAGAACATTCTAGAACTGTTCTAGAACTTAAAGAACTGTTCTTGAACTAGTATTGAAAGTTCAAGAACTTGTATAGTTCTTGAACTTTAATGTTCAAGAACTGATATTAGTTCTAGAACTGTTCAAGAACTGACGTTAGCTCTAGAATGGTTCAAGATTTGCAATTCTGCCCTTGGTAAAGGTTCATGAACTAACACTCGGTTCTAGAACTGTTCTAGAACTTGGAGAACTGTTCTTGAACTAGCCTTCAAGTTCAAGAAATTGGTTCTTGAACTTGTATAGTTCATGAACTTGGGTTCATGAACTTATATAGTTCTAGAACCTTTCCAGAACTGAATTTGTAGTTCTTGAACTTATTTGTGGTTCAAACTGATTAGTCTGAGTATAAGCAAGTTCTTGAACCTTAGTGGTTCTAGAACCATTAGTTCTTGAACTAGTGGTTCTTGATCTCAAATAAACCTGACTTTTCCCCTAAATTGGTTCAACAGTTAACCTGATTAAAATATTACAGACAGTACCGATGTGTATACACTACTATACTATATGTCTTCTTATATATCACCTTCCTAGTATTGTGACACAACTGAGGAACTATTTTAGGCACACCATAAGAGTGCCATGATGATGGAATTGAATTGAATTGAATTGGGGTTTTAAGGCGCACCAACACAATACAGGTTATATGGCGCCTAACAGGCATGAACATGCCAGGCTCATCTTCCATATACATCGAGATAAAATATGGAAAATGGGCCTAGAACCTTCTCACCCTGAACTGCAGAGTTGCTGCAGATTCTATCGTAAAAACTCCATTTACGCTGGAGCCACGTTATTGTTTTGCTGCCACTGCTCTTAGTGATGTGAGCGAGATGTGAGCGAGATGGCACCTGAAACAATGCAGGGGTCATGATGAAGACCTTTAATGAGCATGAACAAAAAATGACAAAATGAATATGAATGGGGGGGTCCTACCCCTCTGCATGTGACAGTGTGTTTGCAGTGGTTGTATTCTACCCCGGCAACCACACGGGGAGCCATGATGATGGAGATGATATGTAATTTTTAAGATTTTCAGCCCCATCAATGGTTAAAACGGAAATACACAATCCTTGAGTTTAAAGGGAATGTAGCGCCACAACCAAACCATTATTATTATTGAGAGTTCTGAAATACTTGAATAAGGGTGAAAGAATTATCAAAATCGGATGATAAACAAAGACGATATGATCATTTAAAGTTTCTGTTAAAACGGATATGGAAGCGGCCATTTTGAGAGCTATGACATCACGGTTCTAAATGACCATATATGGAATATTTATAAATATGAAAATTTAATGATTTATAGGGAAAAAATGACATCAACTGTATGAAAAATATGTAATACTTAATGGCAATAATGATTTATAACACCAGTTAAAAAAACATCATTCATTTGCAGTGATTTTCTTAGTTTTAAATGATATTTATTAATATTCCATATATGGTAATATGAAACTATGACGTCATAGTTCTAAAAATGGCGGCTCCCATATTTGTTTTAGAACAACCTTTAAATGGTCATATATTTTTTGTTTATCATCCGATTTTGATAATTCTTTCACCCTTTTCCAAGTTTTTCAGAACTCTCAGTAATAGAGTTTGTTTGGCTGTGGCGCTACATTCCCTTTGAGTTTATGAATAAAAGTGGTCCAAACTGACAGGATTTAAAATGTACTAGGTAATACAAAGTGTGGACCGATGACTGATAGATGACAACCTAAAACTATTATTTTACAGCCTTTATCTTTAAAATTTATCATTTTGTCTCATGTGTGCATATAACTTAAATATTAGTAGGCTACCATTTGATCAAGGAAAATCACACATATGTATTTAAAGCAACAATCTGCCAGTAAGTACTATAAACTTAAGAACTGTTCTTGAACTAGCCTTCAAGTTTAAGAAGTTGGATTATTGAACTTGTATAGTTCATGAACTTGTATAGTTTTAGAACTTTTTAAGACCTGAGTGTGATTCTCACAAAGAGTGTAAATAAAATGCAAACTGTGTCTTTTGAATTTTTGGTGGGAAATGGCACCTGACCTACAGATTTTCCTTGCACAATTTAATGATTAAAAGTAAGTGTTTTGTGACTATACTTATGTTACGTACTGTATCAAAACATCTTATATATGTAATAGTTGTATTTGAAAGAGGAAATGTCTAAATGTAGCCAGTAGAAACAGTATTTTAAAATCAAACTCCTATTGTCATGTGTTTTCACGGATTTAACCTTGATTTTTGTTGTTGATTGAAAAATGGTTTTCAGCTCTGCAGATATTATTTAATTTCACTATCATATGCAACATTTCACCAAGCAGTGTATTAGCCAGCCAACTGTGCAGCTGCTTTTGCACGACCGTTTCTGAAAACTCGTGGCCATTATTTGGTGGGGTGGGTGGGGTAAAATACTTTTTTTTTTTTTTGCTAAACAACACTTCCAAACTCTTACTTTCTCATATTGTTATGTTTTGCATATATTTATAGAAGAAACATGAAATGTACCCTTTTCACCTTTATCTGTCAAAACAAACTTAAAGTTCTAGAACACTTCAATAACACTTAAATGGCCGCTTCTAGAACAGCAGTTCAAGAACCTCTGTTCAAGAACAACAACAGTTCAAGAACCTTAGTTCAAGAACTATTGTTTTTCTTGAACAGAGGTTCTTGAACTATTTTTCTTGAATTGAATGTTGTTTAACGGCTCATCAACACAGTATAGGTTATTTAGAGCCGCCCCAGAGAGAGGGGAAGGATACATAGGAATCTGGCTCTACTCTTATTATCGAATAGATTCCTATGGTTCTTTAACGTGCTCGGAGGATAAACCGATACACGGGACCGCCCGGTTTACGTCCCCATCCGACGGACGAGGCTAAGGGAAAGTGTCTTGCCCAAGAACACACCGACGGAACTCAGTGGCACCACGGAGGATTGAACCCGGGGCCTCCAATTACAAATCCGCCGTTCTACCGACTGCGCCACGCCGGCCAGGTTCTTGAACTATTGTTCTAGAAGCAGCCATTTAACGTTCTTGAACTGTTCTAGAACTGTTCTTGAACAGAGTTCTAGAACAGTTCATGAACATTAAATGGCTGTTCTAGAACTACAAGTTTTCTGTTCATGAACTGTTCTAGAACCAGTTCTTGAACTAGTTCAAAAACTGTTCTTGAACAGAGTTCTAGAACAGTTCGTGAACATTAAATGGCTGTTCTAGAACTACAAGTTCTTGAACTAGTTCAAGAACTGTTTTGGAATGGTTCTTGAACTAGTTCAAGAACTTATAGTTCTAGAACGGCCATTTAATGTTATGAACTGTTCCTGAACTCGTTCAAGAACAGTTCTAGAACGGTTCTTAAACTTCTCGCAGGGGCCAATATGACCAACATATGTTGAAAGGAGCGCAGACCCTACCTTATCTTACACCTTAAGTCAATAATCAAACATTAAAATTTTATGATGTAATCATTTTTCCTTTGAAAAACTGGGCCTTGAAAAGTTTTTTTTAATTTTGAACAAATATTTTGCTTTTAGTTTATGCATACATATACAAATCCTACATTCAGTGATACAAGGGGTGGGATATTATTGATGTTTGACGACATCTATATAATGAAAATCTATGCCTTTAAAAAGATTTTTCTTAAGGATTGTAGTCAAAGAGCTATACATTTATATGTTTAAGCATAGGGGGAAAGTTTGTATTAGATAACAGTATGTACTTAATAGAGGAGTTCAAGCTTAAAGTATGTATGTTACATATTAGCAAAAAAGAAAGGTTTCCATGGTCGGATTTAAATGAAAATTTCAAGAGATTGACACAACCTAAAGCCGTTATTCTGCCAACAGCAGCAACATTTTACAAACGACACACCATTTTTAAGCCTTCTTATAATAACGCAACTTAGATATGTTGTGAATCCCAACTTTGTAACTGCAAGACAAACGCATTAACTGGACAGTCAAAACATCACCCTATTGTTATCATTGCCAAAGTGTTACCAACTCTTAATTCATTTTACGCATATTCAATTACGGGTATTTCAAGTAACTGTGAATAAATCTAAAATTTTAATTGGCACACATGATTTATTTTATGACCTCAAAGCATGGAGAGAGTTTGGAAGAAGTGAAATTTGGTGGTTCACTTTTTTTTAACAGGTGACACATGGCAATTATGATTCTGATGTAACGCTGAATTTCATAATTATTTAATCTAAAATTCGTCTGAAAAAAATGTGTCATTGGACACAGATGCCTGCACTGAATACAACTCGGAATTTTTTTGCAAAAAAATTAAAAAAAATTGAAAAAAGGCCGTAACTGTGGTAGCAAAAGTTTGTTTTGGACGCAGAATCGCTATGCATAATTATGTTGGCATCATATACAAGCATCCTGTAAAGGTTAGAAACAATCGGTTGAAAACTGTGGGAGGAGATAAACACACACAAGATATTTTAACGAAAAAGGGCAGTAACTCCGGTAATACAAGGTTGATTTTGAAGCCGAATCAATATGCACATCTAAGCATCCTGTAAAGTTTTGAAACAATCAATTGAAAACTGTGGGAGGATATATATAGACACACAAACTTTTCGGGATGGTTGGACGAATGGACATGGCTAATGCTCTATGTCCCTCACTGTTTGGTGGTGGGGGCATATACAAATCTTCTTTTGGGTGACCAATCTCCCTACTTCTGTGACCAAATCTCCCCACTTGGCATGTCAACTACAACTTGGTAGGTATGATTGAAACAGGTGTTGGAACTGAATTATTCCAGTTCAGTTGTGACTGTCGACAGTTCATCAATCTCAAACATGTTGAAAACCCAGAAGTTTTCTTCACTATAAACTGGGAAAATAAAGCCTTTGTGTATCACATTTCACAGACTGGTGAATGGGTAATATATGCACCTTCTACAATTACCTCAGTAATAAAGAACCCATAAATAACACACTAACATCTGCTAAAATTTCATGTAATTTTTTTTATTATGTTGGATTATATCATTGTTCATTCTGATGTTTGGGTCCGGTATGAAGAGAAACAGATTAAGACGTGGATAAGAAAATTTACTTTCACCTCACCTAAAGCAAACAATTTTGTGTAAGTCTGTATCACAATATAGAGAGATACATAAAAAAATTAAACTACTAAAAATATTATCCCCAAGAACACTAGGTTAAAAATACTACCCCTGGTGACATCATATCACTGAATACGGAGTCTCACTGGCCCCACTGGGTTACTTTGGTATGTCCTTAGACAAGACACTTTCCCATAGCCATTTTGGTCGGATAGGGACATAAACTGGACGGTCCTGTGTATTGGTGTCTATCCTCCATGCATGTTAAAAGAACAACAAGAATCTATTTGTTAGTAAATGTATCCTTCCTCTCTCTATGGATAACCTAAACAACAAGTTGATGAGTCTTATATATAATGTTTGCTTTGTGAATGTAGGTACATTAACATCATGTCAACTTCTTAAATGTTGCGGAACACTAATTTTCTTTGTCCACGCCACACGTGCCGAACATTGTAGCAGTACCTACTGACATGTGACCTATTCCTGTGTAAGCCAGTCTGTTGCTGGAGTTGCTCTTTAAGGACATATTTTCTAATATTTCCCATTGCTACTTGGTCATTGAATGAATGAATGAATGAATGAATGGTGTTTTATGGCACGTCGACACATAAATAGGTCATATTGTGCCCAAAAAAAAGAATGGGAACCTTGTTTATTTACTGACTGCATGCTCCATGACCGATCAACTCAGGTATATAAATTGAGGCCCGCTTGTTGTTTTTTCTTTGTGTTACATTTCTATATTAGATATTGTCTTGGGTAAGAAAAGCTAAACACAAGTTGTCAACTTTTTAGAAAAGCATATTCATTAAATTTAGCTAGTTTAAATAAAAAAACTTGTCTGAAATTTCTTTATTGTTTAATTCTAGAACAAAAATGATAGCAAAGCACTAAATGAACAACTTTCTGTTGCACGTTTATATTTTACTGCACACAAAAAGACTTTATTGGGTGGGCCTCATAATCAAAATTGAATATCACAATTGCATTTACAGTTACCTATAGAAATTTCCCCACTCCCCTCACAAAACATTGACAACAAAATTGGCAGATGGATAGATATCCCTTTATCACCTATACTCCATTTATGACAACATGATCTAGTTTTCAACAAACAATTAAGCCAAATGCTTTCAGGTCTTAAATTATTATTTCTAAATAAGAAAACAATAAGATAAAAAGGTCATTTACCTACAATTGGATCGTGCTTTTCAAAAAGACTTTATTGGGTGGGCCTCATAATCAAAATTGAATTTACAGTTACCTATAGAAATTTTCCCCCTCCCCTCACAAAACATTGACAACAAAATTGGCAGATGGATATATAGATATCCCTTTATCACCTATACTCCATTTATGACAACATGATCTAGTTTTCAACAAACAATTAAGCCAAAAATGCTTTCAGGTCTTAAATTATTATTTCTAAATATTAAAGAATACAATAAGATAAAAAGTTCATTTACCTACAATTGTTTCGTGCTTTTCAAAAAGTGCACACAAATTTAACGCCCTTTTTACACTTATCTCTCCTGCTAATTATGCTGGAATCATTGCAGATTATCTTCTCATTTTCCATTTATATTATAAATTTATGTAATAATGCTTTTGTGGGGCTCACTTCTTTCATAAACAGCAGAGATATGAATGCTTTCAATGAATGATTAGTTTGTGTATACATCTTTTTAAACACAATCAGTAAATTGTGAAAGCCACCCAACCAAATATCATAATTTAAGTTTTTTAGCAGGTACACTTTAGAAAATTATGCTATAAATTTAGAGTTGGTGTCTAAATTTGCATATATTTCTGCTGCAAAATAAATGAAAACCTTTCATGCGCATCAAGTGCTACAAACATCATTTATAACTTGGGGTTTATAGAAGGCAGGTAATGTCGTTTTACAAAATAATATAATCGACCCATTATTTTTGTGCATGTGCACTAAAAAACTACAGAATTTAGAGGTAAACTTATTCATTAAAGGGACACATGGCAATCTTGATTTTTTAAAAACTCACGGCGTCCCGTTAGTTTTCCTCTTAACATGCATTTGTTCAATCATTAATTGTTAGAATGGTTCAAAGGAAATTATATTTGCATATTACTAACTTTTTATAATATTGCACCAGTAATATATTTAAAAATTTGGTACAATAATGAAGAAAGTTGAAATCTCAATTTTTTATTTAATTATATGCAAGCAGTTTTAAAGTCAAAATGACGTAGGATAACTAAACCGAGTAACAAATTTTAATGTTTGAATACAACTCAAGATCGCCATGTGTCCCTTTAACATATATGACTGTGTGGTGTTGACAATTATTACTGATCACTTGTTCAATATGGCAGCATTTAAATTCACAGAAAAAAATACAAAAGTTTAAACTGGTAAAATGCCACATGTTTTAACTAGGGTTAAACTTAAAATGCTGTTAATCTTTAAATACCTTTGCTACTGATGAAGCAGTAATTACTTTTAAAGGGAATGTAGCGACACAGCCAAACAGCCAAACAAGCTCTATTATTGGGAGTTCTGAAAAATTTGCAAAAAGTGAAAGAATTATCAAAATCAGATGATAAACAAAAAAGATATGACCATATGAAGGTTGTACTAAAATGGATATGGGAGCTGCCATTTTAAAAACTATGACATCATATAGTTCCATATGACCATTTATGGAATATTGATAAATATCATTTAAAGCAAAGCAAATCACTGCAAATGAATGCAAACTTAACTGGGCATATAAAGCAGTATTGACATTAGTTATACATATTCTTCATACAGTTACTTTAATTTTTCCCTATAAATGTGTAAATTTTCATATTTATAAATATTCCATATATGGTCATTTAGAACTGTGATGTCACAGCTCTAAATATGGCGGCTTCCATATCTGTTTCAACAGAACCTTCAAACAATCATATCTTCTGTGTTTATCATCCGATTTTGATAATTCTTTCACCCTTTTTCAAGTTTTTCATAACTCTCAATAGTAAAGATTGTTTGGCTGTGTCGCTATATTCCCTTTTAATGAAGTGATTAGTAAGGGATATAAACATTTTTGGTCCTTTTCATTTACATAATCAACAAAAATCACATTGTAACCTTGTTCATTGATGCATAAACTTTCCTTAAAAGATCTGATAATGGTGTACAGTTAAAATACTCTAGTAGGTATGAAGTCTGAATGGTATGGACTGGCATTACAATTCACCAACACATTGAAGTTGAATATTCATCATCATTACCTGAAGTTATTTAGAGTCATTTCTAAAAGAGGGAGAATTTTTTGGAATATACATGCAGTATGTATGATTGATAACAAAACAGTCGGAGGATGAAAATTGCAACAACTTGTAACTGGGCACTTAAGAGGAACAAACTATTAGCCTACAAGTATACAACCATCACCCACAAGTATACAACCATCACCCAAACACCCAACCACCCAACCCAACCCCTATGCACACAAACACCTTAAAAATGTATGGAAAATGCAACAATGAAGAAAGATGCAGACACAGCGCAAAGTTAATCACCATGAGCCAGCTAGCTAGATGCAGATGTTGTAAGAACTCTAGTACCTTTTGGATGATGAGCAAATTCATCAAGTTTGTAGTGATCCTCGCCTCCCAGACATCCACAGTGTAGATGGTGCCACAGTCTCATGCTGAGCTGTTTTTACTTAACTTCCTTAGACACAAACTCTAATAATTATCCACATATTATATGTCTTTTAGTCTATTATCAACACATTCTATGTCTTTTAATCTATTATCCACATATTCTATGTCTTTTAGCCTATTATCCACATGTTCTATGTCTTTTAGTCTATTATCCACATGTCTTTTAGTCTATTATCCACACATTCTATGTATTTTATTCTAATATCCACACATTCTATGTCTTTTGGTCTATTATCCACACATTCTATGTCTTTTAGTCTATTATCCACACATTCTATGTCTTTTAGTCTATTATCCACACATTCTATGTCTTTTAGTCTATTATCCACACATTCTATGTCTTTTAGTCTATTATCCACACATTCTATGTCTTTTAGTCTATTATCCACACATTCTATGTCTTTTAGTCTATTATCCACACATTCTATGTCTTTTAGTCGTCTATTATCCACACATTCTATGTCTTTTAGTCTATTATCCACACATTCTATGTCTTTTAGTCTATTATCCACACATTCTATGTCTTTTAGTCTATTATCCACACATTCTATGTCTTTTAGTCGTCTATTATCCACACATTCTATGTCTTTTAGTCTATTATCCACACATTCTATGTCTTTTAGTCTATTATCCACACATTCTATGTCTTTTAGTCTATTATCCACACATTCTATGTCTTTTACACTTTTATCCACACATTCTATGTGTTTTTAGTCTATTATCCACACATTCTATGTCTTTTAGTCTATTATCCACACATTCTATGTCTTTTAGTCTATTATCCACACATTCTATGTCTTTTAGTCTATTATCCACACATTCTATGTCTTTTAGTCGTCTATTATCCACACATTCTATGTCTTTTAGTCTATTATCCACACATTCTATGTCTTTTAGTCTATTATCCACACATTCTATGTCTTTTAGTCTATTATCCACACATTCTATGTCTTTTAGTCGTCTATTATCCACACATTCTATGTCTTTTAGTCTATTATCCACACATTCTATGTCTTTTAGTCTATTATCCACACATTCTATGTCTTTTAGTCTATTATCCACACATTCTATGTCTTTTAGTCGTCTATTATCCACACATTCTATGTCTTTTAGTCTATTATCCACACATTCTATGTCTTTTAGTCTATTATCCACACATTCTATGTCTTTTAGTCTATTATCCACACATTCTATGTCTTTTACACTTTTATCCACACATTCTATGTGTTTTAGTCTATTATCCACACATTCTATGTCTTTTAGTCTATTATCCACACATTCTATGTCTTTTAGTCTATTATCCACACATTCTATGTCTTTTAGTCTATTATCCACACATTCTATGTCTTTTAGTCTATTATCCACACATTCTATGTCTTTTAGTCTATTATCCACACATTCTATGTCTTTTAGTCTATTATCCACACATTCTATGTCTTTTAGTCTATTATCCACACATTCTATGTCTTTTAGTCGTCTATTATCCACACATTCTATGTCTTTTAGTCTATTATCCACACATTCTATGTCTTTTAGTCTATTATCCACACATTCTATGTCTTTTAGTCTATTATCCACACATTCTATGTCTTTTAGTCGTCTATTATCCACACATTCTATGTCTTTTAGTCTATTATCCACACATTCTATGTCTTTTAGTCTATTATCCACACATTCTATGTCTTTTAGTCTATTATCCACACATTCTATGTCTTTTAGTCTATTATCCACACATTCTATGTCTTTTAGTCTATTATCCACACATTCTATGTCTTTTAGTCTATTATCCACACATTCTATGTCTTTTAGTCGTCTATTATCCACACATTCTATGTCTTTTAGTCTATTATCCACACATTCTATGTCTTTTAGTCTATTATCCACACATTCTATGTCTTTTAGTCTATTATCCACACATTCTATGTCTTTTAGTCTATTATCCACACATTCTATGTCTTTTAGTCTATTATCCACACATTCTATGTCTTTTAGTCTATTATCCACACATTCTATGTCTTTTAGTCGTCTATTATCCACACATTCTATGTCTTTTAGTCTATTATCCACACATTCTATGTCTTTTAGTCTATTATCCACACATTCTATGTCTTTTAGTCTATTATCCACACATTCTATGTCTTTTAGTCTATTATCCACACATTCTATGTCTTTTAGTCTATTATCCACACATTCTATGTCTTTTAGTCTATTATCCACACATTCTATGTCTTTTAGTCTATTATCCACACATTCTATGTCTTTTAGTCGTCTATTATCCACACATTCTATGTCTTTTAGTCTATTATCCACACATTCTATGTCTTTTAGTCTATTATCCACACATTCTATGTCTTTTAGTCTATTATCCACACATTCTATGTCTTTTAGTCTATTATCCACACATTCTATGTCTTTTAGTCTATTATCCACACATTCTATGTCTTTTAGTCTATTATCCACACATTCTATGTCTTTTAGTCGTCTATTATCCACACATTCTATGTCTTTTAGTCTATTATCCACACATTCTATGTCTTTTAGTCTATTATCCACACATTCTATGTCTTTTAGTCTATTATCCACACATTCTATGTCTTTTAGTCGTCTATTATCCACACATTCTATGTCTTTTAGTCTATTATCCACACATTCTATGTCTTTTAGTCTATTATCCACACATTCTATGTCTTTTAGTCTATTATCCACACATTCTATGTCTTTTAGTCTATTATCCACACATTCTATGTCTTTTAGTCTATTATCCACACATTCTATGTCTTTTAGTCTATTATCCACACATTCTATGTCTTTTAGTCTATTATCCACACATTCTATGTCTTTTAGTCTATTATCCACACATTCTATGTCTTTTAGTCTATTATCCACACATTCTATGTCTTTTAGTCTATTATCCACACATTCTATGTCTTTTAGTCGTCTATTATCCACACATTCTATGTCTTTTACACTTTTATCCACACATTCTATGTGTTTCAGTCTATTATCCACACATTTAGTTTATTATCCAGGTAAGATGACAGTTTTACAAGCTCATGTTTATCATTTTTGCTCCTTTTATTCCCACTGCTGTTATTTATTACAGCAACTTTGATCACATTTATAATCAACATTCAGGGTATAATACTGTATTCAATGTCAGATGCTTTTGAAAGAGTTCATGCATGGATTGGATGTTTTTAATAGTTTGATCTAACACCTTTATAGTTAAATGTCGGTTCATATAAAAAGCATCCTTTCAATATTTTCTCCTTTCTGGATTTTGTCTATTCTACTTTATAATACATACGAAATTCAAATCAACAACAAAACTTGCCATACATAACCATTTTCCCATTTTAATATCACTTCACCATTAACTATTTTGACTTATGAATCCATGGGCACTAAATTTCAAATTCAAATCACATGTACTACTGCTTCACAAGTTGGACTAATGATGGTCAAACTATCCACTGACATATTATCACACATGAAATAACAAATATATTTTTCTGCACGTTGAAGTTGACATTTAATATCATGTCAGAAAGACTAAACATTTTCCCTCAGTCTAAACTGACCCCAACTGACCACTACTATTTACACACATTAGGCTTGTATATCCCAGCATGGACAAACTGTCTCCAGCATGACCATCAGTGTCCAAACAAGACATAAAACTGTGGTCAACGTTATTACTGAAACTGGTACTAAACAATCAAACTAAAATCCACCTGAGTACAATGATACAGCCAATCCGCTATTATTCACATGTTATATTCAGAATATTCAGCTCTATTACAAAAGTACCATTACAATAGTAATTTTAATTGTTTGATCCTTGTTTGCCCTTGTTTCTATCGCAAACATCAAACAATAGACAGTTTGGAATCGTGTCCCCTTGACAATTTACTAAGTTTAGATTATTAAAATAAGAGAATTTGCACAGCAGTGCCTGTTTACATAAATATGACAGCATTTGAGCTAATTTGGAAACGAGTGCCCCATTAAAAGTCATGTACCGCAAAATGTCAGCATGAGCTAATTGCAATAATATTTTCATATTTCTATGAGCAATGAATGTTGTCATAACTAACCTCGTATAATACCAATGTCAAATTGCCATTTTAATGTAAGTCAGTAACATACAGTCTGCAAGATGTTTGCTCAAACTTTAGTACAATTTTTAAAATTCTTCAACACAATTATTGCAACTGTGAAGAGTTTTTTCAACTTGACAATTGATTCCAGCTTTTCAGGTCATAGGAATTCTTTTACAGGGCTTGTTTTCCTTCTGGGGGCCAACGTTCGGCTACTTCACAGTTCAAAATTGTTCATGTTTTTCACAACTGTGGCTGTTTTCTTTCCCCACAATTAAAATAAAATTTAAAAAACAAAACAAAAAAAGTATGAAAATTTATCTTAATGTACCATATTATGCTGAATAATTGTATATTTGTTTTATAGTGTCCTCCTCCCACAAAAACAATGTATGTATGTATTTAGTTTAATATTGCTTTTATAAATTAACCTTTCAATAAAAAAAGTTCACAGATAGTAAATGACCATGCTAGGGAGTCTTCACAATTTTCAGAAAAAAGTCCTGGTATATTAGTGACAAGTCCAACTCATGTAAAATATCCAAATCCGTAATATCACACATAAAAAGAACAAAATTGTCCAATTCTTAGTTAATTAGTTAATTAATCAGTTAATGATTACTCTTTTAGAACAGAAATGACAAGTCACAAATTAAGTCACAACAAGAATTTCTCCCAGCCAGTCCTTTAATGTATAAATACTGACAACTAATTCATTATTCCAAAATATCTAGTCCAAAACAAAACTTCAGACAAAATAAAAGTTGAAAAGAATTTAACAATCACATTATATTTCCTTGTCTTTTTCAAACCTATGCTGCACTTGCTTTGTTTCAGGGAATTCAAGAACACTCAAGACTTTTTTTATGTCTCATTAGTATGAAAGGTCAGACAAAAGACAAAATTAGGAGTCACTTTCATTGTAACAGACACTGTTATAACACGAAAGCCTGGCTTTGAAACTTGATAGCAAATATTTGAATAATTCAATTGTGACCTTCAATGCTGTACGTCTTATTAAACTTAAAAGTATTTGACCAAGTAAAGGGTTACAAAATATAATTGACATGTATGAAAACAATTAACCTGTCAATTAGTAAATGCAGTAATTGTGGGACATGAGTGGTAATTGATGACAACATTTACCACAAAGCCAAAAAAATAAAATAGGCTTGTTCTGAAAAAAATAAATAGATCAGTGATGAAATGGTTATCTTCACACAGGTGCCCCTCCATTATAAACCATAAAGATCCAGACACAATTAGGCTATAAAACCAGTCAATGCATCTGTCATCAGCAACTGCATTTATAAGCTTGAATTTATAATCTTCTGCAACTTCATCTTATAATGTACCTGGTCTTACAAATGTCATATTACCCCTTCTATATTCTTACAATTGTACCGTATTTCTCCTAATAGTACATCCTTCCCTAATAGACGCGCCTCCCCACAACCTTTAATTTAAAAAAGTCTTCAAAATTCAATACATTTTCGATATGTTGTATCCAAAAATAAAAATAAATAATTCAAAATTCAATACATTTTCGATGTTTTGTTTGTTTCTTTGTTTGCTTGTTTGGTGTTTTACGTCATTTTCAACACATGTACGGTTATATATGACGGTCGATTTTTTGAGTAGTGGAGGCAGACCATCCACTTTTCCTGGGTAGAACCAGTACTGTACACCTCCCGCTGATGTTTTGTGTAACCCTAATAAAACTTGTTTACAAGAATGCCCCCTGTCCATTTTGCATAGTGCCCGGGTGCTTACTATTAGGGGCAATATGGTGCATGACTTGCTTCCCATTTAAAACACATTTTAAAGGGACACACAGCAATCTTGATTTCATTAAAGGGACACACAGCAATCTTGATTTCTTTAAAGGGACACACAGCAATCTTGATTTCTTTAAAGAAACACACAGCAATCTTGATTTCATTAAAGGGACACACAGCAATCTTGATTTCTTTAAAGGGACACACAGCAATCTTGATTTCTTCAAACTTGTTTATCAATAAGGCCTAATAAAAAAACATGTGTGTTTCCGGTTTCCCGACCGTCCCTACTTTATCACCGCCGACCCTAAATATTTTTAAAAAAAATTAAAAAAAAAAAATTAAAAAAAAAAAAAAAAAAAAAAAAAAAAAAAAAAAAAAAAAAAAAAAAAAAAAAAAAAATTATTCAAATGATAATTTTATTAGCCAGAGTTGTTAAGCATCTAATCTGGATTGCAAAGGTTATCAAAAAGTTGCCTTAGTACAAAAATGGCATAATATATGCGAACAATATATATAAAAAAAATATCTAAAAAAAAACACTTTTTCCTACCTACCTACCCTAACTTTTTGACAGGGTGAAACCAGAAACACACAAGTTTTTTTTTTAGGCCTAAGTACTTGAACAGTTCTACGCACTTTTTTTCTTCATATTACTGACAGTTGAGCCCGTGTGGTTCCGGGGCAAAGAATAGGGCCACTGCAGATCCAGTTGGCAGGGTAGGCAGAGGGGTAGAACCCTCCCCCCCCCCCCCCCCACCCCACATACACACACAAATTCTTGTTCATTTTATCATTTTTTGCTCATGCTCATTAAAGGTCTTCATCATGACCCCTGCATTGTTTCAGGTGCCATCTTGTTCTGATTACTAGAGCAGTGGCAGAAAAATAATAAACGTGGCTCCAGCATAACTGGAGTGTCTACAATAGAATTTGCAGCAACTCTGCAGTTCTGCAGGTGAGAAGGTTCTAGGCCCATTCTCCATATTTTATCTCGATGTACATGGAGGATGAGCCTGGCATGTTCATTCTGTTAGGCGTCATGTAACCTTTCATGTGTCGGTGCGCCTTAAAACCCAATTCAATGAACAATGACTGACAGTTGATTATACTGGACTAATAGTGTATTGCTTTGCTAGAATAAACAAGAAATGTCACTGTGACAAATGCCCCCGAAGTGGTTTTGACCTCTAAGTGTGACCTTGCCTTGGAGCCACGGACTTGGATTTTGCGCGCGACATGTCGTCTTGTTGCAGTGAGCACTTGTGCCAAGTTGTTTGAAAATCCGTCCATGAATGTCGCAGTTATTAACCGGACAAGAAAGCACTTCTTTTTTACCTTTGACCTCAAAATGTGACCTTGACCTTGGAGGCACGGACCTGTATTTTGTGCGCGACACGTCTGTCTTGTTGGTGAGCACTTGTGCCAAGTTATTTGAAAATCCGTCCAGCAATGCCAGAGTTATTGACCGGACACGACTGTACGGATGGGCGGACTGACAGTGAGACTACTATATGCTGCCAAAAGAAAACTGAAATCTTTACATTGTATTTCCTTTTATTTAATTATATGCATGCTGGTTTACATCAGGATTTTTTTTTTTTTTTTTTTTTTTAAAAATTGTTCAAATAAATTATTTTGGTTTTTACTGATAAAAATAAACGAACCATAAACCACCAAACGAAAT
>JAWPHD010018786.1:0-38415 GCA_037043455.1 Cyrtodaria siliqua
TTGATAAATATGTAAGCGTTGTTAAACATTAAGTGATTTTAACTTAAGTTTAAGTAACACGCTGTTTTTGAAGGGATATGATCCTGTACAAATTAATGTGCATGTCTTATAGCGTAAACAAGCGTCTACATGAGGTTGGGGGTAAAAGCCAAAAGTAGCAATAAATAGTTTAGTAACGAATCTAATATAGATATGTAATTGGATAATAAATAGAATCTGTTCCGTACCGTACATCATTAGTGTAACAGTTATCACAAATAAAGATGTAATGTAATCAACATGATTAAATAAATATCCGACATGGGGTCAATAAAATGACCAAGAAATTAATGACATTAAATAATGTAACAATTCAAATTGGGTAATTTAAAGGTGTGACAAACACTTAGGCAGATTTCAAGTGGCATTCACAAATCTTAGCAGAATGCATGACTAATCAGCAATATTTATACCAATAATAAAGATTAGACCAAGAAAAAAAATAGTCGTGTTTCAGGTTTCCAGCTCAAATTAAATAGGGTAGGTAGGTCTTTTTTTGTTTGTTTTTACTACACGTAGGTAAAAATTACAACCAGAAAACATAATCCTAAACTCTGATTTTGAGGGCCTCAAGGATATGTACATGTATTATATTAATATATATAATTTAAAATTGAACTCCTCACATGAAGGTGAAAAAGAAACATCACAGAGCAAAACAAACAAGCGTTTGTTTGGAATATTGTTTCAATAAAACATGCAATGTACATAAAAGTACACACAGCTCTCTATATTGCTATTCTAAACATGTTAAACAAGTGGATCGAAACACATTCATTTTATTCGTCATAAAAAATCATTTCTATTAAAAACAAATAAAACACAGATACATGATATAACTTTCTGATCAATTCATGATTTCTTGTAATAACATATTGAACATAATAACATGATAACACCAAAGATAAATTTCCATAAATCAAGATTTCACTCAGGGCCACCTGAGAAAGCTAGTTTTAATAGAGGAAAGTACGAGACAAGAAAGAAGAAATCATCAACATTGTAAAACATACAATGAAATAAATTCACTCTTTTTTTTTTTTACTTTTAATATTTCAATTTTATAAACATTCGTCGTGTGAGCCGAAGAAATACATTTTACTTTTTTAGCATGGTGAACTCGTTCACCAAGGTTTAGTAACCGTGTTTTTTCACGAATCCTAACTACAGCCTCACTGATGAATCGACGAATTGCCTGATAAAGAAGACCCATATTTTAACAGGTGTTCCTTCTTTTCTAGAGCGGATACAAATAAGGTAATGTCATTTAGAAATTTCAAATAATTTCCTCGATATATTGTTTAAGTTATATATTGTTTATGTAGCTATTTCATCTATTGCTGTGCGTTCTATAAATAGATCAATCATCATCATCACGCGATCTTGCGTAAAATGTATTCATACGCTGTATTGTTCTCCTAGGATAGTGTATTGAGATTTGTAACCAGTTAATTTTATAATGTATTTCTCTTGTAACACCATCAAACACATATCTCCCATCTTTCTTGGATTTATATATTTAAGAAATATACATGGCCTTTATAGTCTTCATATAATATTTTAATAGGTTTGGTCAGTGATGGTTATCGCATAAGCTACTATCCTTTGTAAAAAGTTGTTGCTGCCCATTCTCCAGAATAAGATTTTTAGCTTACTTTGTAGTACGCTGTGTAATATTCTTAAGTTTTTTCTTCCCTTGCTATGAAGTTAAAATGACTGATTCGGTAGTAAAATAATCCTGAATACTTGTGCTAATCGTGTCGGCGAGACCGAATGCAAATCAACAATATCTGACTGGGTATATATGACGTCATTTGATCCCGAGTGACTATTTTTAGACTATTCGGACACTCCGGTTTTAGAATAAGACCCTTATAGTTCATCAAAATTTGTCAAGGATTGATAGCTCAGTCGGGAGAGCAGCAGTCCCAGAAAACTATAAAGCGAGCGGGATGGGTTCGAATCTGAGCAGTACCCAATTTTTTTAATTCTAATTATTTTTTTATGAAAAAGTTTGTTTAATTCATGCCCAATGGTCTTAAAAGGGGTACATCAGGATTTTTCTAGAAACATCTTAAATTATAAAATTGTTCCAGTTCACGATATAAAACACTATCAATCAAAATGTGAAGCTAGAACCAATTTGTTACTGTCTAAAGTTTCAGAACACCATATAGCTAGGGTGGAATCGCACGTAATATGCTGAAATTAACCCTGGTGCGTCACCTAGGATAGCGCGTATTACTGTGCAGAATGAATTTCTTTGCAAATAAAAGAGTTTGTAGTCTCATTATGTTTTGGTCATGTAGAATAAAAGATATTAATATTGGTCAATTTAATTCGGACACCTAGACCCCCATAAAAAGCCTGATGTACTCCCTTTAAGACAAGTCGGAAAACAAATTGTGTGTGTGTGTGTGTGTGGAGAGTGGGGGGATTTTTTAAAAGATTTTTACGACTTTTATCTATGCGTCAATTTGGTAGAGGTAGAGGTAGACTTCATCTGTTTTGAAACAAACTTGTAGAACCACAGTGCTGCCGCGCGTTAGTGAGTAGCTGTCAAACATTCATCAATGTGCAAATGTGGAACAAGCGGGACTTGAACGTATGACTGTAGAATTGAGAGATATACATTACACAAACAAGAGTAGATCTAAACACAAATGTGTTACCTTTTATTACAAATTGCAAAACTGATTGAATTATATTCTGTTAAGGCCAAAACACAAATATGTTTAAAAACAAAACAAAGCAGCAAAAAAACGAAGGGGTAAAAAGTTGATGTGTCGGGGGTAAAAACAGCGATTCGGTTGGGTGACAGAAAACAAAACACTTCCTTGTTTAGGACTAAGGTAGTAAACGGAATTTACCGTGACTTTGGTGATTATTGTCAACAAACGATTTGTCGAAAATCCACGTAAAAATTACAAATTATTAGGGATATGAATCGTGAAATTCTCAGTAGCATAGCTACCTATTAGGCCAAAAGGCCCGGGCCTTCACATCATGTTCACATACATGGTTGAAAAATATAACAACGAAATAATTGTGTATGAACATCATGTTCACTCCGAGTTGTGAGATTTAATCACAACGGTATCCCAAGAACAGTGGTACTCCGAGTTGTGAGAATGAACTACAACGGTATCCCGAGACCAGTGGTATTCCGAGTTGTGAGAATAAATAACAACGGTACCCCGAGACCAGGGATACTCCGAGTTGTGAGATTAAAATCAAATGAGCACAAATATTTATAAGTTATGTTTTGTATATGTGTAGTCTGTATGTCTCCATTACAAGTTGTGTATAAAACATATGTTCTTTTAGTTGAAGGTCACACTTTTTGGAACAAGGAAACTTCAGGGAGAATGTGTCACTTTACAGTGACATTCCATGTTTAAATTTGTATATTATAAATCTTTCTGCAGCGGGGCATATGGCTGGCTTTCAGACTACACTCGTGTTCATTTGATTTTAATCATACTTGCATAGTATGTCGATATAAATGCAAGGTTGTTTCCTATTTTAATTCATCTATGTTGGTCAAAGGATCTATGAATTACATCCCATTGAATTGGCAAAATTAGCTGTCTTGACCTTTTTGACGCTATATTCATTTCTAATGACTCAAACTTTGACAGGTGATGTTTTTCGATACACTTTAACACCTGTGAAGATATGGTTCAGATATGATGAAGTGTTTCGGAGATTAATTTTCATTATAACCAATCATTCCATTTGTTCCCTTCTTTATTCCTCAGTATATACCTTACCTTATCTTGTTTTAATTGCCTTACTTCCAGATACATTAAACAATGCATTGATGTATTATTACAAGCTCTGATGTATTATTATTAAGAAGAGTTGACACATGTTCAGTCCATCCATGTCATGCGTGATTGCAAAGAAACCTTCCATTACATGGATAAACAAATCATAGTTCACCATGCTCTCAGTACCGAAGGTACTTTGATTTGATTGTGTTGTTAGGAAAAACATACAGAACCGGTGACAGTAATATTGTAGCCTTTATATGAAGGATGAACCTCCCCGATAATGTCGGCCATATCTTCTTCTTTTTTTTAAATGGAAAAAAAATATCAGGGTCAGGACAAAATAATAGGGTTGGTCGGGAACATGAAACACGAGTATTTTTTTCTTGGCCTTATCCTTGGCAAACATTTATTAATCTATGGACACCTTGTCTGCAAAATATTGATTTTGATGTAATTAAACTTTTTTTAATAGTTACATTGATTCATTCATGCACATTGAAGAGTAAATAATTTGATTACCATGATATTTAATTGAAACCTATTGTCACATAATATCATGGTAACTATCAAAGGCCGTTCATAACTTCGCAAGTAGAAGAGATTATATAACTATGTACCACAGACATCTCTTTATCAAACAATACAATTATTTTCATCCAAGACTACATGCGTCTTTTTTTTTGTCTTTTTTTTTTATACTTATCCTAATTCAATGAAATTTGTTTTGTTTTAGTCACTGAAAATTTCTTTGCAGAAATCCTATTTTTCAGACATTCAAGGGGCGATAACTCTGTCATGCATGATTGAATCTGGTTTTCAGCTCTCATGTATACGTATGTTGCGACCAACTTTCTCTGACATTTTCATTTTACAATTATTCCCCTTTGACATATAACATTTAAACATTTCTACATAACTGCACTTTTTATCCCCTGCCGATTATTTATCCCCTGCCGATTAGGCAGAGGGATATAGAATTGCCGTCGTCCGTCTGTCCTTAGTTTACAATTAGTCTGCCCTTAGTACTCAAACCTGGTTTTTAGCAGATCTTATGACGTGGTGCAGTGTCCGTCGTCCATCTGTTCGTAAACTTTTTTTTGCAGCAACTACTGCTCTGAAATCGAGCTTTCATTGATATAAAGACACTAGAAGTTTCGTAAAGATCCGATTAATAATGAGGCCCTAAAGTGTTCACAAGGCAAACGTTAACGCACGACGAACGAACGACAAATGGACGACGGATGGACGGACATGTTACATAGGGGTTATTAAGCGAACAATATTTGGTACTTTTAGGGAACTAGGTTTAACACTTTTGGGGATCTAGGGAACAGTGTAAATACTTTTAGGGATCTAGGGAACATGGGCAAAATACTTTTGGGGAACTTTGGCAAATACTTTTGGGGATCTGGGGAACAATGACCATTACTTTAAGGGATATGGGGAACAAGGACCCCACCCTGGGAGGGCCTCTCTATTGTTCTCCTTGCCACCTAAGTAGTGATTTGTAAGCTCATACATACGGACATGATGGCAACTATATGCTCTCCAAAAAATTGCGAAAATACTTCACATTAAAAAAAAAATCGAAGTCCCACAACTCTGCCAAAACTCATTCAACTGGAACGCCCAATAGACAACATAGTGATATAATAAAGTATCATGAAAATCAGACAAAAAATGTGTAAGTTGACGAGACTTTGAAGTCCCATAATTCTGCCAAAAATCATTCAGGCGGAACATCATGACAGTATTTGCTACTAGACATCAGGGTCCATATTCATAAAGCTTCTTAGCAATAACTTAAGTCACAATTTATCCCCAGGGGGCATATAGCATAAGCCATGCCCGTCCGTCCGTATGTACGTCCTGAAAGGTTTGTGTGTCTATCTCCTCCCATACTTTTCAACCGATTGCTTCGAAACTTTACAGGATGCTTACCTATGATATCAAGGTGTGCAAGTCGTTTCGGCGTCAAAATCGACCTAGTACTACCAGAGTTATAGCCCTTTTCTTTGTCAAATTTTACGTCAAAATATCTTGTGTGTCTATCCCCTCCCACATTTACCAACCGATTGCTTTGAAACTTTACAGGATGCTTACCTATGATGTCAAAATGTGCATATCGTTTCGGTGTCAAAATCGACCCAGTGTTACCGGAGTTATGGCCCTTTTTTTTGCAAATTTTACGTCAAAATATCTTGTGTGTCTATATCCTCCCACACTTTTTAACCGATTGCTTCGAAACTTTACAGGATGCTTAACTATGATTTCAAGATGTGCATATTGTTTCAGCATCAAAATCGACCAAGTATTACCGGACTTATGGCCCTTTTTTCCCTCAAATTTTACGTTAAAATATCTTGTGTGTCTATCTCCTCCCACAGTTTTCCTCCGTTTTTTTTCTCAAACTTTACAGGATTACCTATGATATCAAAATGCCCATATCGATTCGGTGTCAAAATTGACCCAGTATTACCAGAGTTACGGTACTTTTTAATCAAATTTTACGTTTTACTCTGATAGTTTTCAGTGGGGGCATCCATGTCCCATGGACACATTTCTAGTTTTCTATCGTTTGAAGACATCTTCTGTATATTTTTATTAATGCTATGGATTATAAACCCTACAGCTAAATGTTTAAAATATATGCGTTGTAGTGTCGCTGAGAGTTTAATAAGGATATTTGAAAATATGTAAAAATCTTAAATATTTTGACTTAAAGCTACACAGTCCCTATTTTAAGTGGTAATAACTCCAAAATGAATGAGTCACATGTAAAGTAGTTTCAAAATCGACAAACACCCCAAAAGTCAATATATAAGGCAGAAATCGATGCGTAAAATTTCACATTTTTATTTAGCCTCCGTACAGATAACATCGATAAATATATACGGCTTCTCAATATACTAGTATGTGATAAAAAAAAACACAGCCTTCACCTTCAAGTTTTGAAGGATGTGCGCTGAACCACTAGCATTTGCAACACTAAATAGGCATTTTCGTAATAACTAGTGCGCGCACACAAACTCATCAAGCACTAAATAACAAGTCGAGATATGGTTATTTTGAGGCGAAGTATTTCATATTGATAACATACAGTATTACACCAGGCAATGTTAATTTACACGTGAGACATGATGGACTTTATATTTATTGATCCATCTTGAGTTGCGTTCAAATATGTTAAGTTATTTTGCCTCATGATAAACGGTAGTTATTATAAGATTTTCTCAAGTAGCGTTCAGTGGATAGAGCACCCAACTTGAAATCAGAAGGTCATGTGTTCGAGCCCCGAAAGAGGCTAACTTTTTTTCTGTAAAAATTACTGTTAACTGTCTACGATGTGCACTGGTCGATGTCTATACAGTAAATGATTTCCTGCGCTGTATTTGCTCGCTTACCCAATTTCGACATGAGCTGGTGAACATGAAGTTACAAATAAGAACATGCCTACAAAGAAGAAATCCATTGATATAGAGACTGTGTAGCTTTAAGTAATAGTTTCTACTTAAGTTGCTTTATGAATATGGGCCCAGGACTGACATTTCCTATGAAATTCAAGAAAATCAGATGAAAAACATAGGAGTGGAGCCGACACGCTTTAGTTTCGAAGTCCCATAATTGCCAAAAATCATTCAACGGGAATGTCCTGATAATATGCGCTACTAGACATCATACCGATACTTCCTGTGAAATTTCATGAAAATCGCATGAAAATGTAGGAGTTGAGTTGAAAAGCTTTAGACCTGAAATCCTTCAAAGTCCCGTAACTCTGCCAAAAAAACATTCAACTGGAACGTCCTGATAATATGCGCTACTAGACATCATACCGATACTTCCTATGAAGTTTCGTGAAAATTGGATGAAAAATGTAGGAGGGGTTGAGCGGATAAGATTTAGATTCGAAAAACTTCATAGTCCCTTTAAACTCCGCCAAAAATCATTCAACCGGAATGTACTGACAATATGCGCTACATCATACTGATACTTCCTTTCAAGTTTCTTGAAAATCTTATGAAAAACGTTGGAGGAGTTGAGCAGACAAGAAAGCGGGAAGGACGGACATCATATGTAATATACGGACATGATGGCAACTATATACTCCCCTGAAAATTTCGGGGAGCATAATAAACATACATTTGTGCAGCAGTGAAATGATCTGGCGCATCTTTCCATAAAAAATGTATCACTATTAAAGTATAACATCACTCAAAAAAAAGTGATTCTTTACTGACCGAATGAAATGTATTTTTGAAATGAAAAAGTCATACTGTCACAATAAACTGAGATCTAGATCTATGTGAATATTTGCTGTTATGACAAATCTTAGAGACAAAAGTCAAAAGTTTACCACCACAAATTGCATGTACACTTCCGAGGTGTAGTCGAATGTAGTTCCTATAATTAAATCCCTCCTCTTATAGTGGAAATGGGCATTATACGTAGGGGAAAACAGCCCATTTCTATTCGATTTTGTTGTTGTATGTATAAGAAATGTATTATTAGGTTTTACTGGATCATTTATGAACAAATTTCGAATCTATGCATACACTTCGTGATGCAAAGATGTCAATGAATACTCTGGAATACTCAAAATGTATGTCAATGAAAACAGCTGTACCCTTGACCTGTTTAGAAGAACTTTCTTACATGTTTTGTGGCCACACCTTTTCTGGTAATTTTTCAAATGGACAATTTATAATCTTTCTATATGAAAATTACACTGCTGCATTACCCATACTACACTGCTGCCTTATCAATACTTGATACACTGCTGCATTATCCATACTTGATACACTGCTGCATTATCCATACTACACTGCTGCATTATCCATACTTGATACACTGCTGCATTATCCATACTTGATACACTGCTGCATTATCCATACTTGATACACTGCTGCATTATCCATACTACACTGCTGCATTATCCATACTTGATACACTGCTGCGTTATCCATACTACACAGCTGCATTATCCATACTACACTGCTGCATTATCCATACTACACTGCTGCATTACCCATACTACACTGCTGCCGTATCAATACTTGATACACTGCTGCATTATCCATACTTGATACACTGCTGCATTATCCATACTACACTGCTGCATTATCCATACTACACTGCTGCATTATCCATACTACACTGCTGCATTATCCATACTACACTGCTGCATTATCCATACTTGATACACTGCTGCATTATCCATACTACACTGCTGCATTATCCATACTACACTGCTGCTTTATCCATACTACACTGCTGCATTACCCATACTTGATACACTGCTGCATTATCCATACTTGATACACTGCTGCATTATCCATACTTGATACACTGCTGCATTATCCATACTTGATACACTGCTGCATTAACCATACTACACTGCTGCATTATCCATACTACACTGCTGCATTATCCATACTACACTGCTGCATTATCCATACTTGATACACTGCTGCATTATCCATACTTGATACACTGCTGCATTATCCATACTACACTGCTGCATTATCCATACTTGATACACTGCTGCGTTATCCATACTACACAGCTGCATTATCCATACTACACTGCTGCATTATCCATACTACACTGCTGCATTACCCATACAACACTGCTGCCGTATCAATACTTGATACACTGCTGCATTATCCATACTTGATACACTGCTGCATTATCCATACTACACTGCTGCATTATCCATACTACACTGCTGCATTATCCATACTACACTGCTGCATTATCCATACTACACTGCTGCATTATCCATACTTGATACACTGCTGCATTATCCATACTACACTGCTGCATTATCCATACTACACTGCTGCATTATCCATACTACACTGCTGCTTTATCCATACTACACTGCTGCATTACCCATACTACACTGCTGCATTATCCATACTTGATACACTGCTGCATTATCCATACTTGATACACTGCTGCATTATCCATACTTGATACACTGCTGCATTATCCATACTTGATACACTGCTGCATTAACCATACTACACTGCTGCATTATCCATACTACACTGCTGCATTATCCATACTACACTGCTGCATTATCCATACTTGATACACTGCTGCATTATCCATACTTGATACACTGCTGCATTATCCATACTACACTGCTGCATTATCCATACTTGATACACTGCTGCGTTATCCATACTACAGAGCTGCATTATCCATACTACACAGCTGCATTATCCATACTACACTGCTGCATTACCCATACTACACTGCTGCATTATCCATACTACACTGCTGCATTATCCATACTACACTGCTGCATTATCCATACTTGATACACTGCTGCATTATCCATACTACACTGCTGCATTATCCATACTTGATACACTGCTGCATTATCCATACTTGATACACTGCTGCATTATCCATACTTGATACACTGCTGCATTATCCATAC
Organism: Cyrtodaria siliqua; assembly: GCA_037043455.1. Taxonomy (NCBI): domain Eukaryota; kingdom Metazoa; phylum Mollusca; class Bivalvia; order Adapedonta; family Hiatellidae; genus Cyrtodaria; species Cyrtodaria siliqua. The sequence goes on from JAWPHD010018786.1 coordinate 10,264, forward strand.
TACACTGCTGCATTACCCATACTACACAGCTGCATTATCCATACTTGATACACTGCTGCATTATCCATACTTGATACACTGCTGCATTATCCATACTACACTGCTGCATTATCCATACTACACTGCTGCATTATCCATACTACACTGCTGCATTATCCATACTACACTGCTGCTTTATCCATACTACACTGCTGCATTACCCATACTTGATACACTGCTGCATTATCCATACTTGATACACTGCTGCATTATCCATACTTGATACACTGCTGCATTATCCATACTTGATACACTGCTGCATTAACCATACTACACTGCTGCATTATCCATACTACACTGCTGCATTATCCATACTACACTGCTGCATTATCCATACTTGATACACTGCTGCATTATCCATACTTGATACACTGCTGCATTATCCATACTACACTGCTGCATTATCCATACTTGATACACTGCTGCGTTATCCATACTACACAGCTGCATTATCCATACTACACTGCTGCATTATCCATACTACACTGCTGCATTACCCATACAACACTGCTGCCGTATCAATACTTGATACACTGCTGCATTATCCATACTTGATACACTGCTGCATTATCCATACTACACTGCTGCATTATCCATACTACACTGCTGCATTATCCATACTACACTGCTGCATTATCCATACTACACTGCTGCATTATCCATACTTGATACACTGCTGCATTATCCATACTACACTGCTGCATTATCCATACTACACTGCTGCTTTATCCATACTACACTGCTGCATTACCCATACTACACTGCTGCATTATCCATACTTGATACACTGCTGCATTATCCATACTTGATACACTGCTGCATTATCCATACTTGATACACTGCTGCATTATCCATACTTGATACACTGCTGCATTAACCATACTACACTGCTGCATTATCCATACTACACTGCTGCATTATCCATACTACACTGCTGCATTATCCATACTTGATACACTGCTGCATTATCCATACTTGATACACTGCTGCATTATCCATACTACACTGCTGCATTATCCATACTTGATACACTGCTGCGTTATCCATACTACAGAGCTGCATTATCCATACTACACAGCTGCATTATCCATACTACACTGCTGCATTACCCATACTACACTGCTGCATTATCCATACTACACTGCTGCATTATCCATACTACACTGCTGCATTATCCATACTTGATACACTGCTGCATTATCCATACTACACTGCTGCATTATCCATACTTGATACACTGCTGCATTATCCATACTTGATACACTGCTGCATTATCCATACTTGATACACTGCTGCATTATCCATACTACACTGCTGCATTACCCATACTACACAGCTGCATTATCCATACTTGATACACTGCTGCATTATCCATACTTGATACACTGCTGCATTATCCATACTTGATACACTGCTGCATTATCCATACTTGATACACTGCTGCATTATCCATACTTGATACACTGCTGCATTATCCATACTACACTGCTGCATTATCCATACTTGATACACTGCTGCATTATCCATACTTGATACACTGCTGCATTATCCATACTACACTGCTGCATTATCCATACTTGATACACTGCTGCGTTATCCATACTACACAGCTGCATTATCCATACTACACTGCTGCATTATCCATACTACACTGCTGCATTACCCATACTACACTGCTGCCGTATCAATACTTGATACACTGCTGCATTATCCATACTTGATACACTGCTGCATTATCCATACTACACTGCTGCATTATCCATACTACACTGCTGCATTATCCATACTACACTGCTGCATTATCCATACTACACTGCTGCATTATCCATACTACACTGCTGCATTATCCATACTTGATACACTGCTGCATTATCCATACTACACTGCTGCATTATCCATACTACACTGCTGCATTATCCATACTACACTGCTGCATTATCCATACTACACTGCTGCTTTATCCATACTACACTGCTGCATTACCCATACTACACTGCTGCATTATCCATACTTGATACACTGCTGCATTATCCATACTTGATACACTGCTGCATTATCCATACTACACTGCTGCATTATCCATACTACACTGCTGCATTATCCATACTACACTGCTGCATTATCCATACTACACTGCTGCATTATCCATACTTGATACACTGCTGCATTATCCATACTTGATACACTGCTGCATTATCCATACTACACTGCTGCATTATCCATACTTGATACACTGCTGCGTTATCCATACTACAGAGCTGCATTATCCATACTACACAGCTGCATTATCCATACTACACTGCTGCATTACCCATACTACACTGCTGCATTATCCATACTACACTGCTGCATTATCCATACTACACTGCTGCATTATCCATACTTGATACACTGCTGCATTATCCATACTACACTGCTGCATTATCCATACTTGATACACTGCTGCATTATCCATACTTGATACACTGCTGCATTATCCATACTACACTGCTGCATTACCCATACTACACAGCTGCATTATCCATACTTGATACACTGCTGCATTATCCATACTTGATACACTGCTGCATTATCCATACTTGATACACTGCTGCATTATCCATACTTGATACACTGCTGCATTATCCATACTACACTGCTGCATTACCCATACTACACTGCTGCATTATCCATACTACACTGCTGCATTATCCATACTTGATACACTGCTGCATTATCCATACTACACTGCTGCATTATCCATACTTGATACACAGCTGCATTATCCATACTACACTGCTGCATTATCCATACTTGATACACTTCTGCATTATCCATACTACACTGCTGCATTACCCATACTACACTGCTGCATTATCCATACTACACAGCTGCATTATCCATACTACACTGCTGCATAATCCATACTACACTGCTGCATTATCCATACTACACTGTTGCATTACCCATACTACACAGCTGCATTATCCATACTACACTGCTGCATTATCCATATTTGAGTTGAAGTTGCAGCAAATGATTAATATGTGGCATTTAAAATAACATTGGTGTCAGTGGGGAAAATACCTCAAAATATAATCTTCAAATAAGTTAACTTGTTAAAAACCCTTAACCCGTTAAGCATGACTACAATAGCCTTTGCATCCATTGTAAACCCAGATCAGCCAGCCAATGTCCAGCTGTTGATCAGTCATTTTCCTCAAAACACCCCATTGTCACATAAATGGAATGGTCTTAATTCAAAGAAAGAACAGTCCATTACATGTAGCGGGTTAAGTGTTTAAGTTTCTAAGGAGATTAGCTACAACAACAAAACTTCTAGGGATACAAAAAAAAATATTGGCTGAAAACAGGGACATTTATTGATAAACCCTGCTCAAAACAACCTATTTTCCTTAAACAAATATCAGTTATAGGAAATAACTTCAGAAATTTACAAATCCCTTTTCTTCTTCTTCTTTTTCTTCTTCCAGGTAAAGAGCTGGGATCTTCATAGACCATAATTAGGCCAAAAAAAAAAATGGTTTGTTTCCGCTAACATATTGCAAAAAAATAGGGTAAGTAGGTAGGCTTTTTTTTTTCTCATTCCTTTTCTCATTGGAAAATCTTTTAATACTTGGACTTTACATTTATTTTAAATACTAAAAGAGTAGTATAAGATTAATAGCACCTGTATGCTGTGACAAAATCATTTCCAGTAAAAATACCTTTAATAATACATATAATTATACTATATATCTTTTAAAAACATGTATCTTGCCATGAAAAACACAAGATGTTGGAAAGGTGTCAAGCTTTATAAATTGTCAGTTTTATTTTTCATACTGTTTTCAGCAATGTATTGTGCTATCTTGAGGCAGCTACTGCTACTGTGTATTCTTTGGAAAATATTGCGTTGGGTTTTACATGTTCCTGAGAATCTCAAGAAACACAAGAAATATTTGATGCTGTCCCGTCGGTAGTATTTATAACGAAAACTATCGGAAATAACAGGTGCTCGGGTACGGAGATTTAATAAGGGATGTACCATGAATATAAAATACTTCTTTTTTTTCTTCTTTTTTTTTAATAAAAAAACGTAGGATCGGCGGCTAAAAATAGGGTCGGTTAGATTAGCGGAAACAAACCATTTTTTTTTAGGCCTTAGCTCTGCGTGACTAGGCATGCTGATGGCGCACAGCTAGCTACTCAACTTTCTTGAGTTTGAATTATACAACTAAACGAGTAGATCTAAATCTAAACAGGGTCTTATATGACTTTCAATTTTCATCCCAGATCTAATCAGAAACTAAATAGAGTGGAGTGTGTGGGCCAGTGGTAGAGCGCCGAACTCCAGATCGAGAGGTCGTGGGTTCGATCCTCACCGCGGCCACGTTATTTATCCTTGAGCAATATAATTAATCCACATTGCTTAGTACCGGTTCTACCCTGGAAGCCATCGAGAGTGATTAATCTAACTTGTTTCGCAATCGATGTAAAATAAATATGTTTAAACTAAATACTGTAGACGTTTTCCTTTCATTTTAAATTTAGACTTTTTTAACCCGATTCTACAGTATTTACCCCAATCTCTCCCGAGTCCATTACATTTTATGTGTATGCAAGGAACGACAACTCTGGGTAGAGATTGTATGTACCCACTAATCCACTGTACAGTAGACCCTGAATAGATAGATCTATATCGCTTTAGTATTTTCAGGACCTGTTTATTATACGTCTATCTACAGTCCCTGGTATTTATAGGATATTAATGAAAAAACCGAAACAATAGTCACTGGAAATTTTACCGATTTTCCACATCATACGAAACCGAAACTGATTTTTTGACTGGTTCCGTGCTTTTCTTCAGATTGTATAAAATGAGTGGGAAACCAGAATACAGGGAATTTTATTTGGTTTCCCGCAAATCTATATTTAGAAAATGACGTATTAGAATTACGAATTGTACTCTAAAGCTAGTAGGATTCGAGAAGCAGTTCTTCTTCTGTGTTTCCATTTTTCCGCAATGGCAAGCAATCAGGGGAATAATCAAGGTTTGTTTTATCATATTTTACGGAAATAGTCCAAGGACAACTTTCTTGAGCTTAAAATAGTGATGTTTTATCATGTAAGTATTGCAGCCATTTTGTTTTGTCGCCATACCGCTAGTCATGAATACCGCTGCACAGACATTAATTTGTTAGATATTGGTCATCTCTGTATCTATATCTATATTTTAAGAAACTGGTGTCACATTTGACCATAATGTTTCTGTCTGCGGTAGAAAAAGAAAAATAATGAAATGATAGGACAGAAAGAAGCATAGATCGAGTGAAGGCAGAAGGAAGGTAAAGTTTCCAAACTGTGCTTTCGTCACCTTCAAGTTCAGGTATGAACCAATGAAGCCTTGGTTTCTCTGATATTTACGCGCAGGTTCCTTTTAAAAATCCCAGCATACATTTGCCCTTTTGTACGGTCCTGTCTATGTGGCTGTTCCAATAGAGGTTGGAGGATATGTCCCCTCCAAGTTACTTTTAGACTGGCTTTCAGCTTGGTGTTCGAGCCCTTATAAAACGTAGCACATCACACTTGTCGGGGTTTCATATTTCTTCCCACTGTGTTAGCTTGGTCAGAACTTCTTTCAAAGACAGGCAGTCCTGGATTGTGTTTATTGCCCTGCAGATAGATGATTGCATCATCGGCAAACAATCGTGTCTTTGCCGCTACACAGTCTGACAGGTCATTGATGAACATTAGGAAGAGCAAGGTCCCAGGACAGTCCTTTGCGGGAAACCCCAAACCACTGGTGCCTTTTCGGATGTAGCTGTCTACAATGACCTGTTGGCTTCTATCGGATAAGAGAGATTTGAGACTTGTGTCTGGCCTCCGAGACTCGGATATCGTAGTGGTGAATCTTTGCCAGTAGCCTAGACCTGTGTCACGCGGTCGAATGCTTTGGAGAAGTCTAGGATGATGAGATCCAGCTGCTTTCCCTTGTCTAAGGCCTCTGCTAGTTTGTGTACTAGTGTGAGCAGTTCACAGCTGGTCACCATCAACTAACTGATGATAATGCCAAGTACGTGACAGTGGAATTGAACTGATTTGAATGTTGTTTAACGGCTCATCAATACAGTATAGGTTATTTAGAGCCGTGCCAGAGAGAGAGGAAGAAAGAAGATGAAACCATTAAGAGTGAAATTAAAAATAAAACAGAATGTCAACTTCCTTCAATTACTTCAACACCCTCTTACAAGGGAAATACCCAAATCAATTCCCATAGGCTCCAAGTATAGGAGTGTCACAAATAAAGACACTTTTATATGCAATGAATTCACATAAACTGCATTCACTGCCAGTGAGATTGAACCTAGGACTTATGATTTTCTCAGAAAACACATATCCCTTTTTCCTATTGATTCATGCAACCATGTTAAAGTTTCTGCTCTTTCAATTGACATAAAAACACCACTTGTGTAATTTTGCGCGTGTCCGAATTTTATTCAGTTGTTGCCAAAGTTTTCTTCCTGTCTACAAAACCATTGGAAATGAGGGTAATTTTTACACGGTCCTGTTGTCAATATATATATGCAATTAAATGTTTTAATAAGTCAAAATCTTAACAACATGTTCTTACTTTTGCTGTCTTTTTTTATACCAGAAAATGAAATGGGTCAAGTCTATTTCTCACTCGCTTCCATTTTAACAAAATATTACCACGTGACAGATCAGAGTTACACATTTACCGGTACCTCTTTTTGGATTTAAGCCAATCAGAAAGCATGAATTCAATAAGAAGCTTCTGGACGATCATGGCTTACTTTGAGCCAGACATTTCACTTTCTCCTTGGCATTTGAAGGTTATTGAAGATAAGAGTATAGTTATTGAAATGTGTCTTATAATACATCTAAATTTATTTTTTACACCTTCAACCTATAATGCCCATGTGCAGATCGATCTGTTAAGGGGCTTGAATTTACAGGAGAAGGGAATACTACTCCGCAACATTTTACAGAGCTCTTAACAACCAAAGATGAGAGCACGCACCTTCCTTATTTCAAAAACGTCAAAAGTGAGAATGGACAGAATGAGCATTAAATTATTTTTTTTCAAACACAGTGAAATAAATGAAACTGGAACGAATTCGACGGTGTGCCATCGCAAATACCCACGTTTTCTTCACATAGGCCACCCCCACCCACACACATACTGCCTGGAGAACAACATATTATTATACACACTAATCATTTCATCAAAATTTTCGTTTGGGACAAAATAATAACAAAACATTTTTTTACCCCCTGTTACCCTCCCCCACCACTCATCTTCTCCAACCCCAACCCCCAGGGGAAGACGACCTTAGTTTTAAATAATAAATCATTTGCCATGCTGTGCATCTCTTTCATAGATGACTATTATACCAACTAATGTGTAAAAGTATTGAAAAATTCCAACTAATGTGTAAAAGTATGGAAAAATAACACTGTAATTAAATTATTAGTGTATTTGATGCCCCTTCCCTAGGGCCCCCACCAATGAAGTAGGAGGAAACAAATGTATTCAGTATAATCCTATCTTGATAATGTTCATTTCAGATATAATTTTTTAAAAAAGCAGATGTCCGAGTTCGAAATAATAAAATCGTTTGATATGTTGTTTATCTTTCATAGACAATGTTACATACACCACCAAGTTATGTCCAAAAATATGGAAAAAATTACAGTGTAATTGACCTTTTGACCCCCTGAGGGCCCTGGGTGCAGAGCCATCATCATATTGTTTCATTTGAGACATAATTACAAAAAACCAATAAAAAAAAAACCAGGTCACCCCACCCGCCACTGGGCAGACGTCCGAGATCGAAATAATTAAATCGTTTCATATGTTGTTTATCTTTCATAGACAATTACATACACCAAGTTATGTGCACAAATATGGAAAAATGACAGTGTAATTGAAGTTTTTGTGTCATTGACCTTTTAACTCCCCCACCACCCGGCAGCGCCCATGGGTGCTGAGCTAAAAATAACATTGCTCTTGCATGCCGTCGTCATATACTGAAGTCATACCCTAAGTTTGGTTGAATTCCGTCCAGCGGTTTAGGAGGAGATATGGTAACGGATGGACAGACGGACAAACGGAGGATGATTTTAATATACCCTGCTGTTTTAAAAAACGTGGGTATAAAAATAATTGACCCCCTGTTATCCTTCCCCCACCACCATCCTCATCATCATGTTTCATTACAAAAAAAAAATGCCCCAAATTCCCCCACCACCTGACCCTCGCCTGGAAAAAAAATTGTGTGTGTTTCCAGACCGAACCTACTTTTTCACCGCCGACCCTAAAATATAATTTTATTAGCCAGAGTTTTTAAGCATCTAATCTGGATCCAAACTGTTTGCAAAGGTTATCAAGAAGTTGCCGTAGTACAAAAATGGCATAATATATGCGAACAATATATATAAAAAAAATATATTTTTATACCTACCTACCCTAACTTTTTGACGGGGTGAAACCAGAAACACACATTTTTTTTTTTAGGCCATAGAGTTATATAGGAAAATCTTGTGGCGACTACTACTCTGAAACTACTTTATGGAATTTCATGAAACTTGACAGGAATGTTGCTCTTGATGTCTAGTTGATCCTAGCAAAAATTCAGGTCGGCAGGAAATTCAAGATGGCCACCACAGCTAAAAATAGATTTTAAAAATGTGATTTTGTGGCGACAACTTCTCAAAAACCATAAGTGATATTGATTTGGAACTTTTACTAAAATGACTGGCACAACAAGTAGTTGGTCCTAATGAAAGATCATTTTGATTGGATTTCAAGCATGGTCGCCAGCCACCATCTTTGTTTACATAGAGTTATATAATAAAAACTTGTGGCGACTACTCCTCTGAAACTACTGGACGGAATTTCATGAAACTTGACAGGAATGTTGCTCTTGATGTCTAGTTGATCCTAGCCAAAATTCAGGTCGGTCGGAAATTCAGGATGGCCGCCACAGCTAAAAATAGATTTTTGAAAAACGAGTTTGTAGCAACTACTTCTTGAAAACTATAAGTGATATTGATATGGGACTTTTTCTAAAATTATGAGCATGACGTGATGTTGATCCTTGTCAAAAAATATTTTGATTCAACATTAAACATGGCCACCAGTCGCCATCTTTGTTTACATAGAGTTATATAATAAAAAATTGTAGCGACTACTTCTCTGAAACTACTTGAAGGATTTTCGTGAAACTTCACAGTAATGTTGCTCCTGATGTCTGATTGATCCTAGCAAACTTTCAGTCAGGCCGAAAAATTCAGGATGGCCGCCAAGGCTAAAAATAGATTTAAAAAAAATTGTAGTGACTACTTCCTAAAAACTATAAGTGATATTGATATGGGACTTTTTCTAAAACGATCAGCATGACATGAGGTTGGTCATTTTCAAAAATCATTTTGATTCAATGTTAAACATGGCTGCCAGCGGCCATCTTTGTTTACATAGAGTTACATAGTAAACGCTTGTAGCGACTACTCCTATGAAACTACTTTACGGATTTTCATGAAACTTGTCTTGATATCTAGTTGATCCTAGCAAAATTTGAAATTCAGTATGGCCACCTCGGCTAAAAATAGATTTTTTAAAAACAAATGTGTAGCGACTACTTCTTGAAAACTGAAAGTGATATTTGATATGGGACTTTTTCTAAAATGATCAGCATGACATGGTGTTGGTCCCTGTTGAAAATTATTTTGATTTAACATTAAACACGTCTGCCACAGCCATCTTTGTTAACATATAGTAAAAACTTGTAGCGACTACTACTCCAGGGCTCAATCTAAGGGGCGATTCGGGCGAAGAACGCGCCCGCGATCTCTTGACTTCGCCTTGGCAACACATCAAAGCGAAGTTCAATTCGCTGAAATTTAAAAAAAAAAATCAAAAAAATATTCAAAAAAAAAAAAGGAAGTTTAAAAAGGTACAGTATAGTAATAAATCCATTATCATAGAAATTTGCATCAATATTTCAAGCTTAAAAAGAATAAGTGTGCATTACACTGTATTCACTGCATTGCAATATACATGGTGATGACTATTCAACCGTTGTCTACGTATACACGTTGCGTGAAGTCTCCCTAAATTCTCTCCACTTCTCCCTAAAATCACTTGAGGGAGAAGTGACTTCTCCCTAAATTCCTGGCCTAGATTGAGCCCTGCTACTCTGAAACTACTTAACAGATTTTCATGAAACTTCACAGGAATATTGATTTAGCCATCAAAAACGTATCGGTAGAGCTTCAAGGTCGTTGACCTCTTGTTTTTAATTATTTTTCTTTGAAAAAAGTTATTTCAGGTTACATTGAACATTTAGCCCACTATGAATGTATAATGGACTGTCCTTTCTTTAAATATAGACCATTCCATTTATGTTACAAAGGGGTGTTTTGGAGAAATGACTGATGAGCAGCCTTTGGGTCCATTGTAAACCCTGATCAGGCTGATCTGGGTTTACAATGGACTCAAAGGCTATTGTAGTCGCCCTTAGCAGGCTAAGGGTTAATCACTCTCTATCTCTTTTCAGTAGATGAATTACCTTTGTAACTTTTTCAGGAGATGAATTACGTTTATCATCAACAGATTTGAGTTACTTACTGAACTCGGGAAGTATGAATCTTGAAGGAATAGATCTTCTTCAGTTAGACCCAGCTGTCGCACAGCAACTTTTGCAGTTTAAGTCACATACTGTGACATGTAAGTATAATAATCTGTTTTTGACGAGCATCTCCATGGCCAAGGGGTTAATGACGTTGCATTGTAAACCTTCTCGTCTCGCACCGCTGCTGGTTTGAATCCTACTGGGAGCTCAACTTGTCAGTGAGGAAGTGTCGATTCTTACGGATGGCGGGAGGTGTACAGTATTGGTTCTACCCTGGAAAAGTGGGTGGTCTGCCTCTACCACAAAAAATAGACCGTCATATATAACCTTACATGTGTTGAAAATGACGTTAAACACCATGCAAACAAACAAAACAAACTGTGCACACGTGTGTAGTACGCACCCCCCTTCTCAGAGGTCAAAACTGGGGTAAAAAAGTCGTTTCCGTGTATAAAACACATCAAAATATTAGTTTTCCTAGATGAACCATTCGACAAAAATAAAAGGTTAAAAAAATCTAATTAAAGCAGAATAATACGGTACAACAACTATCTGAAAACAATTGTCTATCAATCTCCGGTTAATTCCAAACCCTGCTAAAAACCTAGGAATTACACAAAGATATAAACTGTGTAATCATCGGTCATGAATACACGCCAGCTGAGGCAATGTTTTAACCGGGCGAAACCATTTTTAATTTAGGTGTTACAGGTCGTCGCTATTGAAAGAGAGTGGTCCATTCCATTATCTGTCAGAGACTTACACATTTTACTGCGTATTTGTCGGTTAAATCAAAAGACAACTCATCCTCAAAAATATCAATAGAGGGTGTCGCTGCTTGCGTCAACTTCAAAGGATTATATATAAGAATAACCCACTCTACCCGTGTTTAAAGTTTGTCTGTACTGTAACTATTTCTGAAGTTTGCAAAACGTGTGAAATTATAAACAATTTAGCGGATAACAGCAAAATAAAGTGAAAACATGATCATCCTTTATTGAAATTCTTTTTATGCTCCCGAAATTTTTTCGGGGGCATATAATAATCGCACCGTCCGTCTGTCCGTCCGTCCGGATTCTGTCTGTCTGTCCTTCATTCCGAAGTTCGTAATAACTTGGCGCAAGTGATCGCCATAACAAGATCATGTGTCGCGCGCAAAACCCAGATCCGTACCTCAAAGGTCAAGGTTACACTTGAAGTTTAAAGGTCAAAAACTGGTACATAATTTCGTGTCGGGACCGTTACGTCACAACCACTGTAGGGATTTTTAAATTACTTGGCACAAGTGATCACAATAACAAGACGATGTGTCGCGCGCCAAAACCAGGTCCGTATCTCAAAGGTCAAGGTCACTATTGCAGTTCGTAGGTCAAAACAGGTACGCAATTTCGTGTCCGGACCGTAACGTCACAACCCCGGCAGGGATTTTTAAATAACTTGGCACAAGTGATCACCATAACAAGCCGATGTGTCGCGCGCAAAACCCCAGTCTTCAAGGTCAAGGTCACACTTGGAGGTCAAAAGTCAAATTGTGTCCGGTCAATAACTTTTGCATGCCTGGACGGATTTTCAAATAACTTGGCGCAAGTGCTCACCACAACCAAATGAGTTGTCGTGCACAAATCCAGGTCCATGGCTCCAAGGTCAAGGTCATACTTAGAGGTCAAAGGACACTTTGGGGACTTTTATCACTTACAGTGATATTTCTTGTTTATAATAGATGTACACTTTATTCATTTCGCCATCATCGCTTTTACTGTCGTCTGCATTTGTCATCTGGTGCATTTAACATATGAGAATAGAATTGTACAATACTACGTGTACCAGTCTAATTCATGGAAATCACGTTATATCAAGTCAGCTTATATAAATAACAAAACAAGGGCCGAATTTCGTTCTCATTTTATTGAAATTCTTCAACAAATATGCAAACATTATATAAAAACAAGCTTTATAATAAACTTTATTCATTTCTAAGTCGAATTAAGTCAATAAATTACTTGTATAAAGCGAGTAAGTCACGAAAACTAAAGTATTATCGGCATTCACAAATGTCTGTCTTTCGTCCCCGATGTATTTATCGACGATTTTCTCCAGCCTGACATCGATTTTCTGCATATAAAATGCAAGAAAAAAAGCTTATTGTATTGTTTCCTTGTATTGTACGCACCCCCCTTTTTCGGAAACCTTAAAAGAAGTAAAAAAACAGCGTACTATACAAGGTAAAATACGGTAGTACATTTTGGGTTTAAGGGGCTACAAAAACAATAGTGTAAATTCTATTTCAAACATATCTTAACAATGTTGTGCCCTATCCACTGTCAAACTTACCTTAACTAGGTTGTGCAGTTGGAGGAGACATCTATTTTTCTCAAACAAAACTCTAGTTACACTTGAGGTCACTGGGATCAAGGTCAGGGTCACTTTTACTGAAATGAAAGATTTCCATTCAATATCTAGGAATGAGATATTGGACAAACTTGGTGTGTATGTAGCTTATATGCTTAGGACTGCATTTGAGGTCACTAAGTTCAAGGTCACTATGACTAAAATTAGAAAAATGGGTTTCCGCTAGGAATGAGATATTGCAATGAACTTTGCTGTATAGGTAGCTTGTATGAAAAGGAAGCTTGGGATTACATTTGAGGTCACCTGGGTTAAGGTCAATGTCACTGTTACTCAAAATCGAAAATGGATTCCGTTCTTTAACTTTTGTTAAGAGCGTGGTGACTGGGGTCAAGATCACTGTTACTAAAAATAGAAAAATGGTTTCCACTAATTTTTAGATCAGAGATCAGCAGAGCTTATGCCGTGGTGCGGCTTCCGTCGTCCGTCTGTCCGTAAACTTTTTTTTGTAGCGACTTCTCCTCTGAAACTACTGAATGGATTTTCATGAAACTTTACAGAAATGTTGCCCATGAAGTCGAGTTGATCCTAGCAAAAATTCATGTAGATGTGAAATCCAAGATGGCCGCCAAATCTAAAAATAGGTTTTTAAAAAAAAAGTTTGTAGCAACTACTTCTTGAAAACTCTAAGGGATATTGCTATGGGACTTTTTCTAAAATGATCAGCATGACATGATGTTGGTCCTTGTCGAAAATCGTTTTGATTCGACGTTAAACATGGCTGCCAGCGGCCATCTTTGTTTACATAGAGTTATATAATGAAAACTTGTAGCGACTACTCCTCTGAAACTACTTGACGGATTTTCATGAAACTTCACAGGAATGTTGCTCTTGATGTCTTATTGATCCTAGCAAAATTTCAGGTCGGCAGGAAATTCAAGATGGCCGCCACGGCTAAAAATAGATTTTTAAAAAATAAGTTTGTAGCGACTACTTCTTGAAAACTATAAGAGATATTTATATGGGACTTTTTCTAAAATGATCAGCATTACATGATGTAGGTCCTTGTCGAAAATCGTTTTGATTCGACGTTAAACATGGCTGCCAGCGGCCATCTTTGTTTACATAGAGTTATATAATGAAACCTTGTAGCGACTACTCCTCTGAAACTACTTGACGGATTTTCATGAAACTTCACAGGAATGTTGCTCTTGATGTCTAATTGATCCTAGCAAAATTTCAGGTCGGCCGGAAATTCAAGATGGCCGCCACGGCTAAAAATAGATTTTTAAAAAATTAGTTTGTAGCGACTACTTTTTGAAAACTATAAGAGATATTGATATGGGACTTTTTCTAAAATTATCAGCATGACATGATGGTTGTCCGAGTCGAACATTATTTGATTCGACGTTAAACATGGCTGCCAGTGGCCATCTTTGTTAACATAGAGTTATATAATGAAAACTTGTAGCGACTACTCCTCTGAAAATACTTGACGGATTTTCATGAAACTTCACACGAATGTTGCTCTTGATGTCTAATTGATCCTTGCAAAGTTTCAGGTCGGCCGGAAATTCAAGATGGCCGCCATGGATAAAAATAGATTTTCAAAATACAAGTTTGTAGCGACTACTTCTTGAAAACTTTAAGTGATATTGATATGGGACTTTTTCTAAAATGATCAGCATGACATGACGGTTATTTAAGTCGAACATTATTTTGATTCGACGTTAAACATGGCTGCCAGTGGCCATGTTTGTTTACATAGAGTTATATAATGATAACTTGTAGCGACTACTCCTCTGAAACTACTTGACGGATTTTCATGAAACTTCACACGAATGTTGCTCTTGATGTTTAATTGATCTTAGCAAAATTTCAGGTCGGCCGGAAATTCAAGATGGCCGCTATGGCTAAAAATAGATTTTTAAAAAATAAGTTTGTAGCGAGTACTTCTTGAAAACTATAAGAGATATTGATATGGGACTTTTTCTAAAATGATCAGCATGACATGATGGTTATCCGAGTCTAACATTATTTTGATTCAATGTTAAACATGGCTGTCAGTGGCCATCTTTGTTTACATAGAGTTATATAATGAAAACTTGTAGCGACTACTCCTCTGAAACTACCTGACGGATTTTCATGAAACTTCACAGGAATGTTGCTCTTGATGTCTAATTGATCCTAGCAAAATTTCAGGTTGGCCGGAAATTCAAGATGGCCACCACGGCTAAAAATAGATTTTCAAAAAACCAGTTTGTAGCGACTACTTCCTGAAATCAAAATCAATCAGTAGAGCTTCAAGGTCATTGACCTCTTGTTTTTTATTGTTTGTTTATTTTTATTTATTTTTTATGCCCCCGAAGGGTGGCATATAGTAATCGCACTGTCTGTCCGTTCGCGTGTACACTCGTGTCAGCTTCATAACTCTGACAATAATGGATAGATTTTCAAATAACTTTGCACAATTGCTCACCACAACAAGACGACGTGTCTCACACAAAATCCAGGTCCAGGTCAAAATCCGTTCGTCTATACAATCGTCTCCGCTTCATAACTCGGACAATAATCAACGGATTTTCAAATAACTTTGCACAATTGCTCACCACAACAAGACGATGGTCGGGCTCAAAATCCAGGTCAGCGGCTCCAAGGTCAAGGTCACACTTGGAGATCAAAGTTCAAAATCCGTTCGTCTATACAATCGTCTCCGCTTCATAACTCGGACAAGAATCAACGGATTTTCAAATAACTTCGCACAATTGCTAACCACAACAAGATGTCGTGTCGCGAAAGGAATAAAATAAAAAATAATTTTTAATTTTTAAAAAAAAAAAATTTTTTTTTTTTTTTTTTTTAAACAATTTTATTTGATTTTTATTGTTTGTTTGAATTTTTTTTAATTTTTTTTTTTAAATATATCTGTTGGTTTCATATTGCTCCAAGGTCAAGGTCACACTTACAGGTCACTTCAGGGGCATTTGTCACTTACTGTGACATTTCTTGTTTGTTCATATTTTTCATGGATATATCTCTATTTCTTCAAACATTACTATTTTCTGATGGTATGTCAGGTGTATAATTCATTATTCTCTGAAAAAGTGTATAGTCGAGCTGCACTGTTGTCCGACAGCTCTTGTTACAACACCTTTTTACTTTTTTCCAGATTGGCTTTCATTGCGCCATAAGTAACATCGTTTTTATTCAGTTCTTTATATCCTACCTACAGCTGATCCTAACTTAAATGCAAGCACAGCTACAGCGAGACAACAGAAACCCAAACCTGTAGGTCGACAACCATCACGAGGCCAACATGTCAATGGACCATATGTGGAAATCGCGGAGCAGCCTAAAGCTCGGGGACTGAGATTTCGCTATGAGTGCGAGGGACGTTCTGCTGGTAGTATTCCAGGTGAAAGCAGCACTCCAGAGAGGAAAATTTTCCCAACCATAAAGGTACAATTTACTAATAATATACGGGGAGATGAGTATTGTTCAAATTATTACGCCTTACTATGTTCAGATTATTACCGCTTACAGTCTGGTTTTTTTTGTGTCACCTGCGTAGCATGGCGACACTTAGGGATCACTTTGTCTGTTGTAGTCTGTCCATCACATTTTAACCTGCAACCTAACCTTGGTCATAACTTCAAAAGTATTTGACCTACAGGGGTTTTTTTTGGCTGTTTTTTCCCAATTAGTGCCAATCCAATGATTGGTGTTCAAAACTTAAATAAATGCTTCTGTTTATCTTGGTGTACAAAAAAACTGTATTAAAGATAGTAAAGATATAATTATGAAAGGAATGCTTTACTTTATATTTTTCCAAATTTTATTAAAAATCGCGCTAAAATTCCCAATTTCATGAAAAATCCCGCTAAAATTCCCAATTCCAGGGGTATGGGTCATGTTCCCAAAATCATGAAAAAAATCCCTGACCTATGTTCATGAAACTTCACACATATCTTCATCTTAACACATGTCCAATAACTCTGACTTTCATTTTGGCAGTGTTATGCCCCCTTTCATAAAACTTTAACCTGCAACCTAACCAAGCACATAATTGGCCATAACTTAGAAAGTATTTGACCTATGTTCATGAATATTGACAGATCTCTTTATCTTACCTCAACGAAGATATTACCCATGACCAATAACTCTGACTTTCATTTCAGTAGAGTTATGCCCCTTTTCATAAAACTTTTACCTGAAACCTAACCAAGCTCATAACTGGTAATAACTTGAAAGTATTTGACCTATGTTCATGAAACTTCACACACACACATCAAGGAATGTCGTTACACATGTCCAGCAACTCTGACTTTCATTTTGAGTTATGCCCCTTTTCATGAAGCTTTAACCTGCAACCTTACCTGGCTCATAACTTGGCAAAATATTGACCTATGGTCATGAAACTTTATTCAGGTCTTCCTTACCAATGATTCAATGCAGATTATGCCCCTTTTCATAAACTAACACTTTAAAAAGGAAGTGTTTCGTGGAACACCCTTCTAGTCATATAACTTCCTGTAGATGCCTGATGGGAACATAAAGTAGGGAGTGGCTTGTGAGAACTTCAAAGAACCAGAGTAATCTGTTAAGTGCATAAAACACAAATTCTATTACTACTGAATTCCTCTGATGGACAAGTTAAGAAAATGTATTTATGTAATGATTCACAGCACAGCTGACTAGTAATAAACAAAACAAGCAGTCTTACGTTTTAAAACCTAATATTAAAAATATGCAAATAATCTATATATCCAATTTGGAGACTACTCAGTCATTACGAGTATGAAGTTTACTTGAAAGAAGAAGAAACAACCGTTATGTACAATTGCAAATTTGTAAATGCTGTTTGTTAGTCCCCCACAGGTCCTGGGGGGGACTATAGGTTTGCACCCTGTTCGTCCGTCCTTCCTTCCGTCTGTCCGAGTTTACAGGAGCGCCTTGTGTGTCTTTTTTTGCGTATAAAGTATACTTGTGTGACTGGCACACAAGCAAGTATGTCTCTATGCACAGGAAATAGTCTATTTCTTCATTTAAAGCAATAAAAAATTGCAGTCATAAGTGTGACTAAAATGAGTCCAAATGGTAAAAACAACACACAATATGTAAAAAATAGTCACACAAAGTACGAGCGTACACACAAAAAACAGACGCACAAGTTTTGAGTCACAAAAAGCCTGATTTTTTTAATGTCCGTCCGTCTTTCCGAAATGCTTGTCCGGGCCATATTTTTAATACTATAAGACTTTGAGATACCAAACTTGGTATGTGGATACAATTTGGGATAGCGGTGTGTTGCGTACCAAAAAAAGGTCACTGTAACTGTGACCTCTGTCATAGAAAATGCTTGTCTGGACCGTATTTTCAATACTATAAGATTTAGAGATACCAAACTTGATATTTCAATACATCTTGGGATAGCGGTGTGTCGCATACCAAAAGTGACCTTGACCTGTGACCTCTGTCATAGAAAATGTTCAGAAAATGCTTGTCTGGGCCAGGGCTTCTAAAATTTTAAAATGCAAATCGGTCCAGGTTTTTAACTGCCGTAAGAATCGCGCTTATTTTGAAAAAATCACTAAAATCGCCGTACCCCACCCACCATGTCAGCTGCACCATGATTTTTTTCCGTTCAGTCATTGATATAGAGAACTATTTAAAATGTATGTTTGTATTATATTTGTATTATTTCTAACTTACTTTATCACAATTTGTACATTTTAATGACTGACATCATGTCTTCGCTTTACTGAATGAATAATTTTCACTCAATATTAAAATTGTTGATAATTTGAGGAATTGAACCGGAAGTGTCTAATAAACCGGGTAGGTATAAAACGCGGACTAACACGCGCAGACTAGCGGATTATATACGATTTTACAAAAATTTGAGTAATATCGTTTTTCATCAATTAGCTTAATTAATACCAAATGTTACGACTAACGCAAACAATTTCGGTCCGACTTAAAAAAAAAACGATGTCAGGTTTGATCACTTTTTTTAATATTATACTTAAAGTTATTGTAAAAAAAAAATCAAACAAACAATTAACACATCTCGGTATTTTAATGACGCAAACAAATTTCAGTCCCAGCTTTGGCCACTTAAAAAAACAAACCGACACAAGCAAACAGGCTAACACCTTACGACTAACGGTATATCCACAGGGAATCCAGAGCGCTTGATCAAAAAAAAAAAATCCTTTATATAATATATTGAATAGGGTTGAATCGAGCTGTATAGGCCTATGGGAATAGTTTACCACATCTGTGGACTACAGCCAACGTTTACTATTTTACCCGTTTTTCACTCCGTGTCGATAGTACAAGCACTTAAAACTATTTATCCGTGTAGCGGAAATACTAATGACGCTATCTGACTATATGTCTTCTCCTGATATCGCGTACACAAACCACAAACCGAACAAAAAATGTAGCACAAGAATAACCAATGTTGACAGTGTTGAAAATGCCGGAAGTGGAATTTCAAGAGCAAAATAAATGACGCTTTCTGACTGGCTGATAATAAACGAGCGTCATTTATTTTGCTCTTGAAATTCCACTTCAGGCATTTTCAACACTGTCAACATTGGTTATTCTTGTGCTACATTTTTTGTTCGGTTTGTGGTTTGTGTACGCGATATCAGGAGGAGACATATAGTCAGATAGCGTCATTAGTATTTCCACTACACGGATAAATAGTTTTAAGTGCGTGTACTATCGACACGGAGTGAAAAACGGGTAAAATAGTAAACGTTGGCTGTAGTCCACAGATGTGGTAAACTATTCCCATAGGCCTATACAGCTCGATTCAACACTATTCAATATATTATATAAAGGATTTTTTTTTTTTGATCAAGCGCTCTGGATTCCCTGTGGGTATATCAAAGAAATCACAGACGGTAACACTCGCTTCAGTGAACCGACAGAACGCGTGATATACTTTCACTGATCACACATCAAAGGCGTGCTACATGGCTATAGACTCTTCCGGAAAACTCCCTACTATCAGTAATGGTTTAGTCCAAATTGACCTACTTTCGCACAGCGAGTGACAAACAATCGTGTTATGGATCAAAGAATATTGCCGCAAGGCATATTTCAAGGACTGTATAAGGTAATTGTAGATTTTTTAACGACCGAAAGATAAAATATCTGGGACCGATTTTAACAGAGATTTTGAAAAGAAAATCGGTCCGGAGAAACAGAATTCGGTCTGGGGACCGACAAACCGGCGATTTTAGAAGCCCTGCTCCGGGCCATATTTTCAATACTATAAGACTTTGAGATACCAAACTTGGTATGTGGATACATCTTGGGATAGGGTGTGTCGCGTACCAAAATAAGGTCACTGTGACCTTGACCTGTGACCTCTGTCATAGAAAATGCTTGTCTGGACCGTATTTTCAATACTATAACACTTTGAGATACCAAACTTGGTATTTGAATACATCTTGGGATAGCGGTGTGTCGCGTACCAAAATAAGGTCATTGTGACCTCTGTCATAGAAAATGCTTGTCTGGACCGTTTTTTCAAAACTGTAACACTTAGAGATACCAAACTTGGTATGTGAATACATCTTGGGATAGCGGTGTGTCGCGTACCAAAATAAGGTCATTGTGAACTTGACCTGTGACCTCTGTCACAGAAAATGCTTGTATAGAAAATGCTTGTCCGGACCGTATTTTCAATACTATAACACTTAGAGATACCAAACTTGGTATGTGAATACATCTTGGGATAGCGGTGTGTCGTGTACCAAAATAAGGTCATTGTGACCTTGACCTGTGACCTCTGTCATAGAAAATGATTGTCTGGACCGTATTTTCAATACTATAAAACTAGAGACACCAAACTTGGTATGTGAATACACATCTTGGGATAGCTTTGTGTCGCGTACCAAAATAAAGTCATTGTGACCTTGACCTTGATCTTTGACCTCCATCATAGAAAATGTCTGGAAAATGTTTGTCTGGGCCCTTGGGGGCCTATGGATTGCCCTGCAATTCTTGATGCTCTTGTTATTCATGTATTACCAGATACACAACTACAGTGGTCCTGCGGTTATTGTGGTATCCTGTGTAACTAAAGATGAGCCGTACAAACCCCACCCCCACAACCTTGTCGGCAAGGACTGCAAAAAAGGCGTATGCACCTTACGTATCCGTGACACTAACACCGTTAGTTTCCCCCATCTCGGGATACAGTGTGCAAAAAAGAAGGATGTTGACGGAAATCTGAAAATGAGACAAGATATTAATGTGGACCCATTCCAGAGTAAGTGTTAGAGTAGAGGGATGTATGAGGTGTAGTCATGCATAGCTGGAACTGAAGCTTGGTGTAGACTGTGTACTAGGTGTAGACATGCATGGCTGGAACTGTAGCTTGGTGTAGACTGTGTACTAGGTGTAGACATGCATGGCTGGAACTGTAGCTTGGTGTAGACTGTGTATGAGGTGTAGTCATGCATGACTGGATTTGTAGCTTGGCATAGACTGTGTATAAGGTGTTGTCATGCATGGCTGGAACTGTAGCTTGGTATAGACTGTATGAGATGTAGTCATGGGTGGCTGGAACTGTAGCTTGGAGTATGAGGTGTAATCATGCATGACTGAAACTGTAGCTTGGTGTAGACTGTATTAGGTGAAGTCATGCATGGCTGGAGCTGTGGCTTGGTGTAGACTGTGTATGAGGTGTAGTCATGCATGGCATGAACTGTAGCTTTGTGTAGACTGTGTACTAGGTGTAGTCATGCAAAACTGGAACTATAGCTTGGTGTAGACTGTGTATGAGGTGTAGTCATGCATGGCTGGAACTGTGGCTTGGCATAGACTGTGTATGAGGTGTAGTCATGCGTGGCTGGAATTGTAACTTGGCGTAGACTGTGTATGAGGTGTAGTCATGCATGACTGGAACTGTGGTTGGGGTAGATTGTGTATGAGGTGTAGTCATGCATGGCTGGAACTGTGGCTTGGCATAAACTGTGTATGAGGTGTAGTCATGCATGACTGGAACTGTACCTTTGTGTAGACTGTGTATGAGGTGTAGTCATGCATGACTGAAACTGTGGCTTGGTTTATATTGTGTATGAGGTGTAGTTATGCATGACTGAAACTGTAGCATGGTGTAGACTGTGTATGAGATGTAGTCATGGGTGGCTGGAACTGTAGCTTGGTGTAGACTTGTGTATGAGGTGTAGTCATGCATGACTGAAACTGTAGCATGGTGTAGACTGTGTATGAGATGTAGTCATGGGTGGCTGGAACTGTAGCGTGGTATATGAGGTGTAGTCATGCATGAATGAAACTGTAGCTTGGTGTAGACTGTATATGAGGTGTAGTCATGCATGACTGAAACTGTAGCTTGGTATAGACTGTGTATGAGGTGTAGTCATGGGTGGCTGGAACTGTAGCTTGGTGTATGAGGTGTAGTCATACATGGCTGGAACTGTGGCTTGGCATAGACAGTGTATGAGGTGTAGCCATGCATGACTGGAACTGTAGCTTGGTGTAGACTGTGTATGAGGTGTAGAAGGCGTAGTCATGCATGGCTGGAACTGTAGCTTAGCATAGATTGTGTATTAGGTGAGTCATGCATGACTGGAACTGTAGCTTGGTGTAGACTGTGTATGAGATGTAGTCATGCATGGCTGGAACTGTGGCTTGGTGTAAACTGTATGAGGTGTAGTCATGCATGGCTGGAACTGTAGCTTGGTGTAGACTGTGTATTAGGTGAGTCATGCATGACTGGAACTGTAGCTTGGTGCAGACTGTGTATGAGGTGTAGTCATGCATGGCTGGAACTGTAGCTTGGTGTAGACTGTAATAGGTGTAGTCATGCATGGCTGGAACTGTAGCTTGGTGTAGACTGTGTATGAGGTGTAGTCATGCATGACTGGAACTGTAGCTTGGTGTAAACTGGTTGAGGTGTAGTCATGCATGGCTGAAACTGTAGCTTTGTGTAGACTGTGTATGAGGTGTAGTCATGCATGACTGGAACTGTAGCTTGGTGTAGACTGTAATAGGTGTAGTCATGCATGGCTGGAACTGTAGCTTTGTGTAGACTGTGTATGAGGTGTAGTCATGCATGGCTGGAACTGTAGCTTGGCGTAGACTGTGTATTAGGTGTAGTCATGCATAGTGCTGTGCAGTATTATCGGTGTATTGTGATACGGACCTCAAATAATATGTACCTTGATATTTTTTTTCCGGTTTTCCCTACACGTGTTTTGATTATGAAAGTAAATCGTCATCTGCGACTAAGATCTATTTTTTACTTCGTATGGTTCCTGTGTTTGTAATACAATTGTGAATACATATATGTTGGGAAGTGGGTACCATCATAGTTAAAAATAGACGCACTTCCGATAATATCTGGTGTTTGCCTATCATAATATGCGCATAATTCGTCACCTTAGAAGTACTGTGTGTCTTCTTTGCTCATATACTCGTAGCACCTTATACTGCTAAGGTGACGATATGTAGTGCTGGGTACCACACACTCAGATGAGCATGAAGGATTCAAGTGTTTGGAAAATGTTAAAACAAAAGAGCAAAATTGTTTGGTTAGGGTTCACTTTGGGCTTAAAAAACTTTAAAAAGAGCACTACAATAGTAGATCTAGGCAATGTTGCATTTTGTAAAATATACAAGGTTACGGTCAAGTGCTCCGCCAGAACAGCACATTTGGTAACTCACTTGCGAAGACATCACCCGATGTTGAATACAAAACAGAAAGTAGATATTGTCTACTGCCGTGCGTAGTTTCTCATTCACAAGCACAACCAACATTGCATCACGTTATGTCTTCTGCATCAAAGTACACCAGTAAATCGGCTAAGTCTATTGAAATTATGCACGAGAAAGTACATCATGATACATATCCCAATACAGTCTCTTGTATCGCAATACCAAGCACTAGTCATGCATGACTGGAACTGTAGCTTGGTGTAGACTGAATTAGGTGTAGTCTTGCATGACTGGAACTGTAGCTTTGCATAGACTGTGTATTAGGTGTAGTCATGCATGACTGGAACTGTAGCTTGGTGTAGACTGTATGAGGTGTAGTCATGCATAACATACAGCTGTGCGACAGAGTGCACAACATACAGCCCTGGGGTCCGTTTCAATAAGCAACTTACGCAAGGTTTCTGACGTAAGTTTTGCGTACGCTCTTCTTACCGTATTTCGAGCGTTTCAATAAAAAAGTTACGCATATTTTTTTTCCAGATTTGCGTAAGTTTTTGCGTAACCCTACGCAAGCTCTTAGGCTTGCGTAAGTCATGTGTGAGTGTGTAAAAGAACGCAACAATCGACAAAACAAGATGGCCGCACACATGCTTTTTGCATTTCGAGCCCGAATTAATCGTCGTGAGCGAGGTTTTCGTGAGCGAACTAATTCACTTCTAACCATGAGAGACAGCGAACTAATAGCACGTTATCGATTTCCAAGAGCAAGCATAGACAGTTTAGTTGAGATAATCCGAGATGATATTGAGTGTCTTCATGTTTACCTCGTCCGGCCTGCTTCAGATTTGTTCAGTACGCCTATAGTAGGCGGATTCAGACTTTCATCAATAAGCGTACTTTCAAAAATGTCTTGCTTCTTACTAAGTCTTGTAGCACGATGTGACGTCAAGTAGGGCTAACTGGTGCGTCAACACGTTAAACATGACGTCATGCGACATAGTAAACATGACGTCATGTGCGTGAACATGCGCTAATTGCTTAGCCTTTGATCTACACTGTTTGCAAGTGAAAGTTAGATGCATGAAGCGGTCTGGCAATGGGGAAGGGAATGGAAATATTTTCAGAAACATATAAGTAAAAGGATACTTATCTAATGTATTCTCACATAAAAACAATTCCGGAGGATCATGCTACCCCGACCCCCAACCCCGCTATGATAAGTTAAACATCGGGCATATCCTGTTATTTGGGCCTAGCTATGTACCTGTAGTCCGGAGTAAAGGTTTATGTAATTCGTGAACATTAAATAATTTTAAAGTATTGAGCTTCGCGCGAAGCGAAGCCCCGAACATTAAATAAAACGAAGCCAACAGTCACGAGCCGCCCGGTTTTCTATTCCGTGGTTGATCTTTGTTGACATTTTCAAAGGAAATAAGAGTAGAGTGTACATAACAAAACAACGCGGTCACAATATCAAACTTCTTCAGTTGACTTCTCTACTGTCTAGCAGGCGAACTCAGCCGAGTTGTTTTCAACCATACCTTTCTTAAACCGTACGCCTTATCTGCGAGTGATTGTTAAATAAGTGCATTCTTTCATGTTTACTAATCTAGAGATATAAAAAAGGATATATATCTATGTCTCTGATTCATTTCATACTGCTAATAATTGCTGATATTTTTTAGTGGTAAACTTTGTCCATTAGTATAAATTAAACATGCCTAGCAAACACTCTATAAACTAGAAAGGCGCATCCGTATTGTAAGCTTCGCACGAAGCGATTGCCCCGAACATTAAAAAAAAATAGCGTATATCACACAAGCGAAGACCCAAATCCCTTACAAATTCATATTTTATAATTTATGACAAATAGTGTGAATGGTGTTATAAACGCCAAAAAAACATGCCGAGCGCAGCGAGGTGTATAACAAGGTGTATATCACAAACGCCAAAACCTCTCTGATAATGACCACTCAAAATTAAATTATTAAAACATGTCTGTCGAAATTAAAAAACTTTGATTTGAAATGAAACACCAGGCCCAGCTATATCACATATTTAAACAAGAGCAGCTCGACTATTCGATTTTTCAGAGAATAATAAATTATATAGCTAGTATATACCATCAGAAAACAAGGCTAAAATAATGTGTGGTGGGGTTGGGGGCGCAACATAGCTATGTGTAAGTATTGACCAATACTACACAGAAATATGTAAAAAAAATAAAAAAAATAAAATAAATTAGGGAGTTTCGACAGTGTGTGTGTGCGTGTGGTGGTTATGGGTGGGGTGGCGCGGGGAGAGGCAGGGTGGGGAGAGGGGCAACATATATGTGTAAGAAGCTATGTGTAAGAATTGACCAAAACAACACGGAAATATGTAAAAAATAAAAAAAGTTAAATAAAAATATTCCAGTTTCCAGCGTGGGGTTGGGGGGATGGTGTAAGAATTGACCAAAACAACACAAAAATATGTAAAAAAAAAAATTAGATTTCAAACCTGGGGAGCGGGGAGGAGGAAGGGGGTGAGAGGCATGGGGAGGGGTGGCAGGGGGCAACATATATGTGTAAGAATTGACTAAAACAACATAGAAATATGTCACAAAAAAAAGTAAATAAAAAAAATGGGGTGTGGAGGGGGGTGGGAGTGGGGGTGGGGGTGGGAGGAGGGAGCCCCGATATGGGTGAAGTATGAATACGATGCATAATGCTATAACAAGTCCCAAACCAAAATTATAGATCTATACATGCAAACCTAGATCTGCCTTTATTGCACATTTTATGGGCCATCACAATTTGGGTTCCATGGGAGCCCAGAATATGCAGAAGACAATATTACTTACCCAACCCTTTACAACATACTATAAGGAAACCAATTCCAAAATTTAAGTTCAGCTAGGACAAGAAATGTAAGAGATATTGACCTGTAAACACAGCTTACACGCAAATTTTTATGTGAAACAGACACATTTTAAGGGCTATCAGAATTTGGGTTTCATGGGAGCCCAGGGGTTACAAGAACCAAAATTGCTCATGCAGCCATTAAGATAATGCTATAAGGAAGCCCATGGCCAAATTTAGTTGTGCTAGGACAAGAAATATAAGAGAAATAGACTTGTAAACACAGCTTGACCCTTGAAATATTAATAATATTGTCAGAATTGTCCAACATTTTTTCCCAGCAGCTGTGCTGCAATTTCTTGACGCTGTTGACCCTTCATAAAACATTTTATTTTTTTAAGACGTTTATACGGTGGCATAGACGTGACATGTGAGACAAATAATTTATCTCGTGGCCACGAGTTATTAAGTCGTGTCCACGACTTATTATGTCGTGGCCACGAGTTATTATGTCGTGTCCACGACTTATTATCTCGTGGCCACGACTTATTTATCTCGTGGCCACGACATAATTAGCCAATCAGAAGTGCTAAAAAAATCGCTAGAAACCGCGACTTTTCACCCATATTGGGGTATGGGCTCCATCTCCCCCTACCGGCGCCACCCCCACCCCCACCAGCCCCATCCGGCCACGCCAATTTTTTTTTTTACATATTGCTGATTTGTTTTTGGTCCATTCATAGACTTATAGCTATGTTGCCTGCCCCTCCACCCTCCTCCGCCCCACCCACCCCGCCTAACCCATCCCGCCTAACCCACTCGAAACCCGATGTTTTTTTAAAAATATTTCCGTGTTGTTTTGGTCTATTCACAGACTTATAGCTACGTTTCCACCCTTACCCGCCCCCACACCCACACTCCGCCTAACCCACTCGAAGCCCGATCTTTTTTTTTTTTTTACATATTTCTGTTTTGTTACGGTCCATTTCTAGATTTATAGCTATATTGCACCCCCACCCCGCCTAACCGACGCGAAACTTTTTTTTTTTTTACATATTTCTGTTTTTTTTGTTGTCCATTTATAGACTTAAAGCTATTTTGTCCCCCCTCCCCCCCCCCCCCCCCCCCCCCCCACTATCCCCACACCCCTATGTCCAACCCACTCGAAACCCGATTTCCCCCGGCGGAGTGGGGTGTGTGGGGGACAGGGTAGGGGGAAACATAGCTATAAGTCTCTGAATAGATCAAAACAACACAGAAATATGTAAAAAAACAAACATCGGGTTTCAAGTGGGTTTGGCTTGGCGGGGTGGGTGGGGGCGGGGTGGATGGGGGGGGGGGGGGGGGGGGGTGGAGCAGGCAACATAGCTATAAGTCTATGAATGGACCAACAACAAATCAGCAATATGTAAAAAAAAAATTGCCGTGGCCGGATGGGGGTGGTGGGTGGGAGCGCCAGTAGCGGGAGAGGGAGCCCATACCCTAATATGGGTGAAAAGTCGCGATTTCTAGCGAATTTTTTCAGCACTTCTGATTGGCTAATTATATCGTGGCCACGGGATAAATAAGTCGTGGCCACGAGATAATAA
>JAWPHD010018787.1:0-38410 GCA_037043455.1 Cyrtodaria siliqua
CACCAGCCCTAATGGAGGGACTTCCCTGTACAGCTCTCAACTTTATATAAAGCCAGAGCTCCTGATCCAGCTGTCGAGAGACTTGGACCTGGTCTAAGCACTGAAAAGTCTGGAAATGGGCACAAAAGGTTCCACTACTGCAAAGTGTGTAAATATATCACTGCTTCTTGGGGAAATGTGGATAGACACACTCGCTCAGTCCATAAGCGTCAAAAGTAACATGCAATAAGTGCAAGAAAACGTTTTCAGCACTCTGCGACCTGAGGGAGCATACTAGATTGATTCACAAAGATTTGAAATTATTGTGTGAAATTTGCAGTATATGGTTTAACAGCAGCCATACCCTGTGCAGGCATAGTAAGATGGAGCACTCCGAGCATGTCAAAATGTGTGGATAAAAAATCTTTGAAAAGTTATGTTACCAATAAGCTTGCCCAGTCAAAACCGTACGTCATCAGTATATATATCTGCAATAAAGCGTTTGGCTACATAACAAGTCTATCGAGGCACATGGGCTCGTTACACCGCCCGAAAAACCTTACTTGTGATGTTTGTTGGACCGTTTTCAATAGCAAGATTATATCGTCGGACCACATGATGTGAAAGCTAACATAATCATTAAGAGACTGTATGTAACATTTTGCCTGACTTTCCGTCGATGAGAGTTTGTAACGTTTAAAGGTTATTTCGTTGGGAGTTTGTAACACCCTCGTGACGATACTGTAACATCGTAAAACATAAAATAACTACTTTTTGTTTATATCTGAAGATTAATATTCATTCTGTGAGACTTAATATATATTCTATTTTACACAACAGTAAATCCCTAACACTACAGCTCAGAAAAAAAAGATCGTTTAATGATTATTATGAAACGATTAAGAACATGCTGTAATTTCCAATATTATTCCCTGTGAAAACATGTAACAATTTAAAAAATGGAACAATTGCAACATCTGGTTTAAGGTAATACATAATGTAAGCAAACACCATTTTAGACCTCCGATCCGTCACAAAAATTACAAAAAAATCATGTTTTCACAACACATGGAGAGATATTGTAACACGAACGTACAGATATTGTAACAGATGTCGTTGTGATTTTGTATCATGACTTCGTTAAGACATGATTTACGTTGTAACGGAGTTCTTAGGGAGTGAGTTTGGTATCTCTAGAAGTGTTATAGAAAATTACACAATGACCTTATTTTGGTACGCGACACACCACTATCCCAAGATGTATCCACATACCAAGTTTGGTATCTCTAAGTGTTATAGTATTGAAAATACGTTCCGGAAAAGCATTTTCTATGACAGAGGTCACAGGTCAAGGTCACAGTGACCTTATTTTGGTACGCGGCACACCGTTATCCCAAGATGTATCCACATACCAAGTTTGGTATCTCAAAGTATTATAGTATTGCAAATATGACCCGGACAAGCATTCGGAAGGACGGACGGAAGGACGGACGGACTGACAGGGTGCGAACCCCACACCGGGACCGGTGACCGACTAATAAGCCGAAATGTATAAAATAGTATTTTACCTAATATTGCAAAAGAAAATAAGAGAAACGTTAAAGTCATATTTGTTATTGAACTATGCCAGGAATTAGCAATTATTAGTTAATTGAAGATGCAGATAGCCGCAGGGGAACCCCGAAGTCATTAATTTGTTATGCCCCCACATAGTGGGAGGCATATAGTAATCGTATAGTATAGTAAAGTTTGAATCGACTCCCTTCAGTACTTTCCAAGTAATAGCTGATACATAAAAAAATCATGATTTTTTTACCTTTGACCTCCAAGTGTGACATTGACCTTTGAGATAAGGTCATTTTTTTTGAGCGCGACACATCTTCTCATAATGATGAACATGTGTGTGACGATTGACGAAATTCCCTTCAGTAGTTTCCGAGGAATGGCTGAGACACGATTTCGGACGGACGGACGGACGGACGGACAATGCGATTACTATATGCCTTCCTTAATGAGGGGGCATACACAATTAATGACTTCGGGGATCCCCTACGGCGTACCAGCATCTTCAATTAACTTCGGTACTAGAAATCTTTGGCGTACATTCTTGTGTGTACGTCGAAGATGTTCAGTACCGAATTTAATCGAAGATGTGGAAAAATAACTTTGCGCCGAAGATAGTACCGAAGTTAATCGATGTGAAAAAATAACTTCGGCGATAGAAAAATGCGCCGAAGATAACTCATATAGAAAATATAATATTTTTTTTTGAATAACTCCGGGAGTTTCATATAAAACACACATTTGAAGAAAGTTTGGTGCTTTTGTCCGACGTGTCTAGATTGGGTCCTAAAACCTGGGTTTTGGTCCCTAGCTATAAGGAAACAATAGCTTGTTAAAACATGAGGACCAAGAAGGTCTGTCTTTAGGGCCATTCTGTTGCTTCTAGTCCTACGGTGCTTGCTATTTTTTTTAAATTTGTCTACGCTTTCCAGTCCGACTCTGACTGAGGTAATTTCATAAATATTAAAAACAAAACTAGTGAGTGGTGGTGAAGAGGGCGGTGCGGGGAGCGGTGGGGTGGTGGTATCGGCGGGGCTGTGGCAATGAAATGTGATAGGGTGGGAGTCATTCAAGCTTTTCCGAGCTGGTTTTGACATTAACATTTTGAACAAGTTTGGTAAATATCGAATGAAAAATGTAAAAGCTAAAATATTAACAAGATAAAGATAACCATTTTTAAATATTCAAGGGTCATAATTACAACAACCCATAACAGGCAGTCAAGTCAAATGCGACTGACCAGACCAATCGGGTTACCTCAGATGACTCAGGTTACGGCAGACACAGACACGTATTCTGTATATTGTTTTATATAATTATTATTATAGTTTTATTATATTGTTTTTTCAACGTTTATTTTCTTTTTTTCTAAAAGACTATATAAACAAAGCTTATCGTTGGTGGCAATTTTGGAAACTCGATCAACCTAAATGTAGCGACATTTAACTTGGAAAAGAGTGAAAGAATTATCAAAATCGAATGATAAACAAATAAGATATGATCATTTTGAAAGTCCCGTTGAAACAGATATGGAAACTGCCATTTTGAGAGCTATGACATCATAGTTGTAAATGACCATATATGGAATATTTATATATATAAACATTTACAGATTGATAGGGAAACAAGAGGCCCAACAGGACCTGTGGACGTTCTACTGGCTAAACATAAAGTTTATGTATAATAGCATTCAACCGGAACATGGCAATGACATCCGCAACTAGGCTTGATACTGATCATCCCCACCAAGATTCGCTAAAATCCGGCAAGGAGTTCAGAAGAGACTAATCTGGACAAAGTTTGTCTGTTAAAACCTTTAAAGGGTCATAACTCTGCCAAAAATCATTCAACCGGAATACGGCGATGATATGCACAACTAGGCTTGATCTTGATACTGATCATCCTTGTCAAGTTCAGCTGAAATCCAGCCAGGGTTTCAGGAGAATTAGCCCGGAAAATGTTTGTGAATCAAAAACCTTTGAAGGGCCATAACTCTGCCAAAAATCTGTAAACTGGAACGCGACGATGTTATTCATAAATAGGCTTGGTGCTGATCATCCCTGTAACGTTTCGTTGAAATCTGACTAGGGGTTCAAGAGAACTAGTCCAAAACCTTTAATGGGCCATAACTTTGCCAAATATCATTCAACCGGAACACGGCGATGATTTCCACAACTAGACCTGGAACTGATCATTCCTAAAAAGTTTCGTTTAAATCTGGCCAGGGGTTGAGGAGAACTAGTCTGGACAAAGTATGTGTATTAAAAGCTTTAAAGGGACATAACTCCGCCAAAATAATTCAACCGGAACACGGCGACGATATGTACAACTAGGCTTGGTACTGATCATCCCTGAAAAGTTTCACTGAAATCCGTCCAAATAGAGGCCTTTCGTCTTACTGAGGCCAAAATACAGCATTTTACAGAAAATCAAGGGCCACAACTCCTTTGTAAATGATCCAATCTGGCTGTTTTTCAAAGTTATCTGAGCTTTCATTGATATTAACAATATGTTAAAGTTTGGTAAAGATGGGATGAAAAATGAAGGCCCTATCGTCTTAACGAGGCAAAATATAGCATTTTTAACTAAATCAAGGGCCATAACTCTGCTGTTACTTGTCAAATCTGCCTGGTTTTCGATCTTGACCGAGCTTTCATTAATATTAACAATCTGATAAAGTTTGGAAAAGATCGGATGAAAAATGAGGCCCTATCATCTTAACGAGGCAAAATATAGCGCTTTTAACTAAATCAAGGGCTATAACTCCGTTGTTACTGGTTCGAACTTGTCCAAGCTTTCATTGATATTACCAATCTGGTAAAGTTTGGTAAAGATCAGATGAAAAATGAAGGCCCTATCGTCTTAACGAGGTAACCTATAGCATTTTTAAATAAATCAAGGGCTATAACTCCGTTGTTACTGGTTCGATCTGGCCGGTTTTCGAAATATTCGAGCTTTCATTGATATTACTAATCTGGTAAAGTTTGGGAAAGATGGGATGAAAAATGAAGGCCCTGTCGTCTTAACGAGGCAAAATATAGCATTTTTCAGAAAATCAAGGGCCAAAACTCCTGTGTATATAGTCCAATCTGGCTGTTTTTTCAAATCTGTCCGAGTTTTGATGGATATTGACAACATGTTAAAGTTTGGTAAAGATCCGATGAAAAATGAAGGCCCTATCTTCTAAACGAAGTAAAAGTTAACGGACGAACGACGTACGACGTACGACGGACAACTCGCCATCCCATAAGCTCTGCTGGCCCTTGGCCAGTAGAGCTAAAATTGACAGCAACTGTATGAAAAACATGTTATACTTAATGGTATTAAGGCTTTATATGATCAGTATAAAATTATGCATTCATTTGCAGTGATTTTCTTCATTTTAAATGATATTCATCAATATTCCATATATGATAATATGGAACTACGACGTCATAGTTTTCAAAATGGCGGCTCCCATATCCGTTTTAGAACAACATTTAAAAGGTTTTATCTTTTGTGTTTATCATCTGATTTTGATAATTCTTTCACCTTTCTCCAATTCAGTAATATAACTGTTTAGCTGTATAAATGTAATGCTGATACATGGTACCATATACCTATATCTGAGAGCGTTAGAGAACAGTTGCTCTGTGTGATGGTCGCCACAACATACTTTTGGTAGAACCCGTATAGTTCGGGGCAGTGTTTGCGTACTGCCTGTACGCTGCAGTCGTAGATTGTCTGTATCAGCCTGAAAGTTAACAAAAACATTCTTAATAAGGGATATTCCAACAGCACAAGCTGAAGGTTTGTGCATAGCATACATAACCTTGCAAGATTTAACGTGTTTAATGTATATGCTCGTTTAAATAATACATTTATAATGTGTAAAATCTATACATTTATTATAGGAATACTTACTTGCATACTTCAGTATCGTTTGTCTGAATGCATGATTTGTACTCCTGTGACACATGGTATTGTTCATAGCAGGTTCCATAGTCCTTGTATCCTAAAAGAAAGATAACCATGGAGAAAGTCCTTGCTGTATTTTGATTGGTATATCTGTGAAAACGGGCAAACTTAGTGCGAGAACCTTCAATTGGTGAGGGTAATTTTGAATTCCAAGAAATGCTTTAAAAATCTCAAAAGAGTTAAATAATAGGCAATACTCTAAAAATAGAAAGGAAGTAATCTTTGTAAAAGTCAATAAGCCCCTAAAAACATATATAACAATATAAAGAAAATTACAATTTCGTTTTTTTGGGCGGGTGGGGTGGGGGTATACTTTTTGGCATTATAAATGGGGACGATAAAACGGCCCAAAAGACAAGTTTTCGCATCTGTGCACTTGATATGTGTGCACGTGATATGGTAGATGCATTATCGCTTATTCAGAGTATATCAGGAGAGATGATATGGTCATGGTACAGTGAACTGTTCTGTTCAGGCCATCATTTGTTTTATGACCGTAAGACTGCTACCTGATTTGGGCAAGCATCTGCCAGCACTTGCGGTAACATTTGTGGACTAATTTATTTTACACGTGTACTTTTGTATTTTTTCCCGTTAAATCTAAAATCCAACTTACCGGTTCCATCGGAACACATACGCTCTGTGAGGACTGTTGACGGCAAGATTGGGAATATGTCGTCATACCTGGTGCCACACATTCTTATAACCTTTGAAGCACAACATCTTGCTGCTTTACCTTCCGAACTAAGCGAGTTGAATAAAAGCCACAAATTGGGGTTAGAGTATGATAATTATTTAAAAAAAGTATAATTTTCTTGCTTACCGATACATATTTCCGCATTTTACATGGGTGATGGAAAGCCTGATCTTACACATTGGGGGATATGGATAAAATTCACGCGCTGATATCATCAATGACATTTGCATGACGTCATTGTGCAAATACAACATGCACAATGTTAGTAGTTGGGACGTGAACGCGCAGAATATGAGTAGTTTGCAAGAAAAATAATCAATGATGGGTATACTTTCCAGTAAAGATAGGGAAATTCCAACCCTCGGTATAATAGTAGATTCTTATAATACCGTACTCTCCTCTACACGTAATATCCAATAACGTCCTGCACACGTACAATTGTCTAATAAAGTTCCATGCATTACATAAAAACTGTTCGAATACTTAACAACAGGTTAAATAGATAAGAAAAGTATTATGTTTATGTTGAGTCACAGGCAGGGTTTAGAATAGGAATGTCCACAACTGATAATGTTTTTGTTTTGCATGCATTAATTAATACGGTTTTAAACTCGAGTGAGTTTTGTGCTTTCGTAGATTTTAAGTAAGCATTTGATTATGCTGTACGAGATAGTCTTTGGTTAAAACTTATGCAGCTTTGTATACGTGGTAAAATATTGAATACATAAAATCATAAATCAAACTAAATAGTACGATTGGCAATGCATTTACGTGTATATTAGGCGTTCGTCAAGGTGAATTTTTATCTCCTTTTTTATTTTTAATGTTATTAAATGCTATTGAAGCAGAATTTGTTGTAAAAGGTTTAGATGGTATTGATATTTCAGTTATTAAACTATTTTTGCTGCTCTATGCCGATGATATTATAATTTTCTCAAAAGATGCTGTAGATTTGCAGAAAGGACTTGATCTGTTATAAGAATACTGCCAAAAATGTTAATTAATTGTAAACACTGCCACAGCTAAAGTAATGTTTTTTTTTATAAAAGGTGGCATTCTGTCTACCGAGAAATACAGAATTTATATTCAATGGTGAAATACTTGAATTCGTTAGTAGGTTTAGGTATTATGGTTACCTGCAAGTATATTCAAACATGGCGGCTGTACTGTTTAATTTTGCAGTGGAACAGGCAAGGTACATGTCTGCATCGCACGAGGTAGCCTCTTCTATTGAAGCTAAGCGTGTGATTATAAACATTTATTTGTAGAAGACATATTTTACATCGAATACCATTATCCATATGTTTTATCCTAATACTATGGTTGTACATAAAGACTCGTAAAACAATACATGAAACAATGCCTCGTGCCGGGATCTGCTAGCAGATATTATAGGCAAGATGCTCATCAGAAGATGCAGGCTGGGCAAATATTATGGCTGTGCATTTAATTGTTGAACTCAATTATTCAACAGTAAGCGCAAGTTCAGAAAGTCAAATCACGAGTTCATCAAATAATTGAATATATGGTAATATTACATACCATTCATTTGACGGACAAATAAATCCCAATTAAATAAACTTATGACGAAAAACTATACAAATCGTGGTATTGGACGTAACAATTTCCGATGGTAATTTTGTATTGACTTTATTTTATTATTGATATGTGGTGTATTTCATTAGAATATTTATTCATATAACTTGTATGTATATTTTTATTTTGTTTAAGTTCAAAAATATATATACCTATGTTGGACAAATTACATCCTGGGTACTGAGCAGTTTCTAAATATGTATCCTTGAACTCAGGACATGCCAAGTCTATGTATTTGTATGAGCAACCAAATATCATTTGGAACGTCCTGAAAATAAAACGACAGTTCACTATAAGACACCAAACAAGACGGAGCCCCGAAGGGACATTTGTGCGCAGTATACCAATACATGTTATAGTAAGTCGTAGCCGTGCGCAGGAATTTTTATGTCCTTTGCATAATATTAATAATAATAATAACAAGAGGCTCAAGAGGGCCTGTATCGCACTATTGACTATATGGAATCTTTGATGGGT
This sequence comes from Cyrtodaria siliqua, assembly GCA_037043455.1. NCBI lineage: Eukaryota > Metazoa > Mollusca > Bivalvia > Adapedonta > Hiatellidae > Cyrtodaria > Cyrtodaria siliqua. The sequence goes on from JAWPHD010018787.1 coordinate 8,270, forward strand.
TGATGGGGGCGAAACGACAACATCATGGGCAGCTAGGAAGGGTACTTATCATTCCTGCCAAGTTTCACTGAAATCCAGCCAGTAGTTCAGGTAAAATTATCTGGATAAGATGTGTGAATATTAGGCCATATCTCATTCAACCTAGAACACAACGATGATAGGCGCAATTAGGCTTGGTACTCGTCATCATTGCGAAAATTCGTTCAAATTCGGCCAGGAGTTCAGATGAGACTAGTCTGGATAAAGTTTGTGTATCAAAACCTTTAAGGGCTATAACTCCGCAAAAATCATTCAACCGGAACGGGCGATGATATGCACAACTAGGCCTGGTACTGATTATCCCTGCAAAGTTTCACCGATGTCCGTCAGGGGTTCAGGAGAACGTAATCAGTACACAATTTGTGTATTGAAAACATTAAAGGGCCATAACATATTTCAGAAAAAAAATCAAGGGCCATAACTCTGGTATTACTGATCCAACTTAGCTGTTTTTCGGACTTGTCCAAGCTTTTATTAGAATTAACAAACTGTGCAAGTTTGGTAAAGATCAAATAATAAATGAAGGTGCTAGAGCGTTCAAAAGGCAGGAAATAGCATTTTTTTTCCAGAAAAAAAAAAGACCATAACTCCGGTGTTACTGATCCGATGTGGCAGGTTTTTAACTTATCCGAGCTTTCATTGATATTGGCAATCAGTGCACGTTTGGTAAAGATCAAATAACAAATGAAGGTGCTAGAGTGTTCACAAGGCAGCAAATGGCATTTTTCAGAAGAAAACAAGGGCCATAACTCTGGTGTTACATACCCAATTTAGCTGGTTTTCAAACTTATCTAAGCTTTTAGTAGTATTAATAATCTTTGGTAAAGATCAAATAATAAATGAATGTGCTAGAGTGTTCACAAGGCAGAACATTGCATTTTCCAGAAGAAAAAAAAAGCAAGGGCCATAACTCCGGTATTACGGATCCGATTTGGCTGGTTTTGAACCTTGTCCGGGCTTTCATTGATATTTACAATCTTGTAAGTTTGGTAAAGATCAAACAATAAATGAAGGTGCCAGAGTATTCACAAGGCAGAATATAGCATTTTTCAGAAGAAATTTAGGGCCATAACTATGTTGTTACTCATTCAATTTGGCTAATTTTCGAAACTGTCCGAGTTTTCATTGATAATAACAATCAGTATAAGTTTGGCAAAGAGCAAATAATAAATGAAGGTATTAAGAGTGTTTACAAGGCAGACAATGGCATTTTGTCATTGAAAACATCAAGGGACATGACTCCTGTGTTACCAACCCAACTTAGCTGGTTTTCGGACTTTTCCAAGCTTTTATTGGTATTAACAAACTGTGCAAGTTTGGTAAAGATCAAATAATAAATGAAGGTGCTAGAGTGTTCACAAGGCAGAAAATGGCATTTTTTCCTAGAAAATAACAAGGGCCAATACTCCGGTATTACTGATCCGATGTGGCAGGTTTTGAAATTTTCTGAGCTTTCATTGATATTAACAATCTGTGCAAGTTTGGTAAAGATCAAATAATAAATAAAGGTGCCAGAGTATTCACAAGGCAGCATATAGCTTTTTACAGAAAAAAACAAGGGCCATAACTCTGCTGTTACTAAACTCATTTCGCTGATTTCCAAACTTGTCCGAGCTTTCATTGATATTAACAATCTGTGCAGGCTTGATAAAGATCAAATAATAAATGTAGGTGCTAGAGTGTTCACAATGCGTAATATGGCATTTCCCAGCAAAACAAGGGTCATAACTTCTGTGAAATTAATCCGATCTGGCTGGTTTTCAAACATGCCCGAGCTTTCATTGATATGAAGACACTGGCAACGTTTTGTAAAGATCCAATTAATAATGAAGGCCCTAGAGTGTTCAGAAGGCAAACGTTAACGGACGACGGACGGACGGACGTACGGACAACTCGTCGTCCCATAAGCACTGCTTGACTTCGGCCAGTAGAGCTAATCATCATCATCATCATCATCATCATCACCATCAAGAAATGCTTGTATTTTTATTGTTATTAGTTAGTTATTAACGTCGCTACTTATCTTGATGTCGCACGTCACAGCACCGCTACCTATCTATCTCACACAACTCGTAATACCATTGTTATTATGCATAATTTAGTAAGACGGTACAATAAAAATAGAGCTGTCTCATGATTAATAGCTTTCTTTTATATTCGAACCGCTTTTTTTCAGTTATAAACAAAGTCTACTTTTCTTTGGATAAACTCTTGTATTTCTACTCTCCTAAATACGAGACTGATCGCATATGTTTTCGTCAATTTGATAAAAACGTCAATTTGATAAAAACTATATGAAGTGTAACAGTTTTTTATTTAACGTCGATGATAGCATTTGTTTCTTCTTCACATTTGACTTCCCATTACATTAAAAGTTTTCACATATAGCGTGGCTTATTATTTATTACATTTATTTAACGGTGCCGCATATGAACACGGTGTAATATAATTTTATTGACATACCCGCACAAATCGTTGGAATCAGTTGTTTTATTTAGCGTGGTCCCGGTTCCACAATCCAGGAAGGGTCTTAGCGTCGAGAATCCTTGCGCACATTTCAACATCGGCAAGTAAGCTAATAACAGTGGAAAATAGTGGTTATATATATTCAAATGCAATATTTTAATTAAATTATAACATTTAAATACCATACTATACCATTTATAAAAGTGAAAGAATTCGTAGATCATTTAGAAGCTATTTAACAATTATTAGTATGGTGTTTTACGTCGTTTTCAGCACATTTTAGGCTATAAATTACGGTCGAATGTTCGTGGTGAAAGGCTGACCATCAACTCTTTCCTGGGTAGAACCAGTACTATATACCTCCGCACAAACGGTAAGTTGATTTACACATTTATTTTGAAACAGTGCATGCATACATTTTACATCAAAAACAAAACGTGTTTATAAATACATAAATGTCAACCAGCTGATTAGAATTAGTATAATAGTTCAGTAGCCTTGCTGTTAGTTCCCATTCATTATTTGCTCATCATGTGTGTGTGTGTGTGTGCGTGCGTGCGCGCGCGCGCGTGTGTGTGTACGTGTGTGCGTTTAAGAATAAATACTGAACAGAAAGCAACAAACACAGAGATAAAAGTAGCAGACTCGGTTTTATTGAGTCTGTTCTTGAGAATAATTGCACGGGCTTAAGCGACATTCTACTTTAAAGCCACACAGGTTGGGCTTGATGATCCCAAAGGACCAGTAAGTAATATTAAACTCATTAAACAACATAATACATAGAGGCAGATCACCCCCATTTTTCCTGGGCGGAACCACTACTGTATACGTCCCGCTTTCCGAATCGACACTTTCTCACTTGAAACCCAAGTGGGATTCGAACCCGCAGGGGTGAGAGCCGAGAATGTTTTAGCCGCATCTATGATATTACCTCATACCTTCTCTATTGTTGCAAATCGTAGAGATACTCTGGTTGCGTGTCTGTACGAGTGACGGCAATATTTGGTGAACAAACTTGTAAGCTATGGACCCATTGTCGCTTGCGTTGTTGCAAAATGGCTTTATGGTAGTTTCAATGCATTCCACAATCTTGTCAACATTCGGTCTGTAAAACAACCACAACCAATTGTATAGCCTAGACTACTCCACAGCCGACAATTTAAATTGACTTGTTCTGAAAAACGGACATGCTCATTGTAACGGTCTATAGTATAGGTTATAATAGCGTAAATGAGTCTCCATGCCCCTTCCATAGAAAAGTTGGAATGTTGACAACCTGTTAAAAACTCAAACCTGGTTAGAATTCTGGGAAACTTACTTGATCATGCAAATAAACATGTCTGCTAATTAACATCAACAAGGAAATAGGGGCTGAATATCTTCTAAGAAACATTTCTTCAGCAGTACTGTATACTAACACCGGGTCAAAGGTCAACGCCATTTTTTACCCCTTGTAATTTCGTACCCTGTTTATTTTCACTTCTGAAATTTATATCAAAAGCTGGCAAAAACATGATGAGCTGCATTTTCAAATATCAACAACATGTCCAGAATACAGTACAGCCGAAAATATCAGGAAAGTGCACTAAAAATATTTTTAACGGAAAAAAAGATTAGCACTCTTTTATACAGAACTACTTTCGATGCACCTGGCAAGCACATCTGGCTGATTTAGTGTAATTAAAACTATATCCTCGGTCAACCGGCCCGCTTCTGATTTCTTCGCGACACGGATTCAGAACCATAAGAAAAATAAGACATATGCAAGATACGATTTTGGCAAGCCGAGACTACCAATTGTATAGTTTATCATAATTCTATGTTTACATTACGCGTAATCTAGAAGCCATGATGTATTGTTTATTTTCTCATAAAGCAGGTCACGAATATTTAGATACGCGCCACCTCGAACGCGTGACACCTTTTGTATGGCGTTTTACGTCATTTTCAACGCATGTAAGGTTATATATGACGGTCGTTTTTTTGTGGTGGAGGCAGACCACCCACCTTTCCTGGATATAACCATGCAGTACTGTACACCTCCCGCCATCCGTAAGAATCGACATTTTCTCACTTACAAGTCGTGCTCCCAGTGAGAGGCGAAGGTTTACAACGCAAAGCCATTAACCATTCGGCCACGGAGACGCTAGTGACACTGAAACAACGTTAACGGCTAGTAACTCTGCCGCTAAATACACTGAAGTATTCAGTGTTGCGATGAAATCTAGTGAAGCTTGGAGTTGGAAAATAGAGTAAAATTATCCTCCATTAAAAGTAACAATTTCAATCATTCACCTCCTCCGTCAAAAGTAACAACACAAACGTTAAATATGTTACATTAAATGGAACAATGTTTGCGATTGCAGCGTACTGATTCAGATAAAAGTCGTTACCTTTAACGTTATGCTTGTTATTTTAATGGAATAGGTGATTGTTACATTTAGGATCCTTTGCGGAAATGTTACTTGTAACGTGGTAATACAGTAGAAATACTACCAGCTGCAACTTTCAACAAACGGGACGTTTTCCCCGTGATATATAACAAGAAATGGCCAATGTTGCATGACAGCGGCTTAGCTGGGCATACTCCCGCGCGAAACATAAAAATAATATCGTATTTTGTGCTACAAGCCTTTATTTCGATGAACAACATACCTGACTAAATCCCCTGTAGTCGAATCCATGGCATGGCACCCAAACCCAACACTAAGCTATGAATTTCCCCTTTCTTTTTTTTTAAAATACTTATCACATACACAGAATGCACCATTTCGTGTCTATATTTTAAAATGTTCAAGGTGGAGGAAGACCCCACGACCCCCACCCCAACCCACCACATTCATAAGAGTTATTAAAATTTCGGCCCAGCTACGCCCCTGCATGCTGGTGGTATATTTCAAAATGACACAAATATGATGAGCTTGAAGAACAAGAGATGTACATGAAGACATAATACATCAGTTACTTAATATTTATATCGTGCGTAAAACTAACACAATAACTAGTAAAACGTCAGATGTTCCACTACAAACCATAAACATACATTGACTGATCTCATAATCAAAGTACTGAATGGCGAAAACATCAGTAAGCAAATGGTTTTGAACTTCCTATAGTTATTAAAGATGAAAGGTTGTATGGCATGTTATGATTGTTATTGGCGAAATGATTCTTGTTAAATGTTATAGATCTCTCAAGCCGAGACGAAAGAATCCACTGAGCAAGAGGCCGCTGAATCCTTACCTGTAGTTCATGAGTAAGGGTTGTAGGAAATGGCAAGTTATTGTTTGAGATAGTAGGATAAAATCATCTTCTTTTTAAGTAGTCGCCATGAACTTGTATTTTTAAAAATGTATTTTCAGCTGTGGTGGATATTTTGAATTTCCGGCTGACCTGCTTTTTACTTAGGACCAACTAGACATCAAGAGCAACATTCCTGTAAAGTGTCATGAAAATCCACAAAGTATTTTCAGAGTAACATGAGTAATCGCCAAAAGTTTTTCCTATATAACTCTATGTAAACGAAGATGGCCGCTGGTGGCCATGTTTGACATCGAATCGAAATGAATTTTGTGTAGGACCAACTACATGTCATGCCTGTCATTTAAGTAAAGGTTCCAAAGCAATATTACTTATGGTTTTTGATATTGAATATTTCGCTTTTTTATTTTGTTTTATTTATAATTAATTAATATACACATGTGATTAAAATACATAATAAGGTTCTAAATTTCTTTATTTTCCTTTTATTTATCCATTGCATCATACGAAAACAATATTTTTGTCTTTTACCTTTTTAGGATCGCGCCGCGAATCACGTCAAAAACCGTACCGGGTCCCGAAATTTAACCACTAAAACAGGTGCGCGTTCCCGGTAGCCTCCTGGGCAATAGTCTTGATCATCTGCGACGTTGTTTCAAATACAAACATTACAAGTGTCGCAAAAATCTAGACAAATCGTCGGACTGAGATACTGCGTTCAGTAAAATAGGTTTGGTCTTGACAAATGTGGTAACATCCGCATGGTGCGCTAAAACGCTGTATCCGGTCTATGAGCGATAGCATATGGATGAAAACAGTTTTCGCCAAAAAAGGGATATTTCAAAACCGTTATATTTCCCTTTATATTTACCACCACCCTATCCCAGGGCGGGGGATTACGTGGTTTCAAAATGGCGCAACAGACGGAAAAACATCCCGCTTCGAAGTAAGATTTTCTTTATTACTTCACACATTTTCATGTAATATAGCGCAAAGTATGCGGAATTGTCTGCACTTTATTCATAACTTTGATTGTAGATGAATGTTCCATAGATTTTTTGTTTAATCCACCCCCATTTCCGAAATGTATTTTTTTGAGTCGGTCTCGTACACTGGAATGAATGTACTCAGTTGCATCAGTTCTAATCCCGCAACTTTGCTTTATAAACAAAAAATGTCATATCCACCAAATTTAAAAGTTGCATGTGCTACAGTGAAAATAATTATGGAATTTCGAAAATGATCTCGAACACTGGCGGTTCTGAAAAGAGATCTCGTGCACTTGTACATGTAGTTATTTTTGTGCGCTCATAATACTTGACGGTTTATCCTGGGTATGCGATTTACTGGTACATAGGTGCCAATGGTAATTTCTATGTGGCGTACAAGCAGCATACGTGTAACATTATGGGTAAGGTTTTCTCAATAGTTTGCTTACTATTTCAACTACAGTATATATTGAATGTATGTCGTAAATAAATTGTTTTTACGACGTATATGACTTACATATCACGAGAACGCAGCCCGAGTGCGCGGCTTAATATATAACGGTAAAGGTAATGCGGCATACTATGTTTTACATCATGTTTATATTTGTTTATGTTATTTTGGCTTTGTCGGTCGCTTGTAACTTGACGAAATGATCAGAGCCAATCGAAGAATATGTGTGAATAGACCACACTAACAGGTGTGTATAGACCACACTAGCCTGGTTCCCTGGCCTCTTAGTCTGATTTCCTGGCCAAGGAACCAGGCTAAGTCCACACCGTACAAAGGCAATCTCGATGTCCGTTGGCTAACATCGATAACAGTTTGACAATCTTCGGTTGTACGGTAACTGTATGATACATTTTCGAATCTTTCATGAGTATTCGGTGAAGATCGGGAATTTCAACACGAAGTATAATTTGTTTTTATCGAGATTCTAACACCAGGTATAATTGATTTTATTGGAATCGAGGTTTAGCCGAGGTTCCGATTAAAACAGCTATACCGAGGGTTTGAATTCTCGATCTGGACTGGATACCCATGATTGATTATTTTTCTAACAAATCTTTGACATTGTGTAGTTGACGTTGCCAATTACTAACGTTTGTCATGTTGTCTTACACAGTGTCGTCATTCATCAACGTCATTGTGGATAATTATGACTGTTATCTTTCTTGTACGGAATCTTGTTAGTGCCATCAACTTTTCGACCTGATGTTCATACTGAAGATTTCACACGACAACTAGAAAACTTTTTTGCGCGATAATTATCAAACTCATCTGATTATTATCAACTACATTTTCAACTTTTTGCTCTGAACCTGTGAACTATAAGCGCGAAAAATAGACATTTTAATATTACTTTTCGTGGTAGGATAAAATTTCAGTAGGATGATTTATCCGGAGCAATATATACGGTCTAAAAGTCACCTACACACCGAATGAAATTGGCGGGTGATGCAAACTTACCTGATATCAATATTTCTCTCAAGGCATAGAGGAAGTAAATCATTATGTTATTGATGCCTGGTGTAAGCGAAAGGAGTTCCCCAACTATATAATGCCTAACTTTTTTTGCGATAAAAGGCAATTTTGACTATTTAATGCCTGTTTTTTCTGGCTTAAATGACTTTATTGACTTGTTTGTGAGAGCTAAGAACCATTTGCATGGTATGAGTTTATTTATCAACTTGAAAGTTTTGAATGTGAAAGTAGAATACATGTATGAGGTGCAGAATGAATGCAGTTTGTTCATGGTGTCAACAAAGATCATAATTTTATTTTCTTATAGGCCATATGACCCCTACTTTTCTCAGCAATTTTCTAGACAGGAAGGTCATATCACTAAGAATAAGTAAGTGAATCTTAGTTTGAACTTCATTTTGAAAAATGAATTACCTGAAGTAAAACAAATCCCATTGAGTCATGTACACCAGTTTCCAAGCTTTCTGATGGCATAATGTGAATTTTCATTTTCTCTCGGATTCTTACCTAAACAGTATTTTACTTTTTGGAGTGACTATAGCTCCGACAAAAATACTTCAAGGTGTTTTAAAACTTCTTTTGACTTTATTCGCATGTATTTTTCCTCAGAAAGCTGTAATTTGGAGTTTCAGGTTTTTGAAGTCTTTACATGATGGCCTGCAGGCGCATATCCAGGCATACGCACGTAGGCAAATGCGTACAATTCGTCAGCAAAAGTGAAAAAATAAAAGTTCAAAATGCCATATTAACGCTGAAATATAGCTTGAGAATGCATCATTTGCCTCCTAATTTTCAAAACCCCTACCGGCGGGAGGGGGAAACGGAGTGGGGCGGGAGGAAGAAACCCCCTCCGTTTGCCCCTCCCACACCTAACCCGCAGTGTCGCTGTGTCGCTGCTCGGTTTACAGCTACGCTTCTCAATCTGGCGTACATTTCAAAATGCTCCAGGTACGCCCCTGGCCTGGAGAGGCATTTTTCAATAAAACTAGGCTTGTCTGTTGTTAAAATGTAGATAATTGTATTTGCAATGATAATTCAGCATTATAACTTGCAAAACTATTGTCTTATAGGTGTAATACCACCAAAACATTACCCCTACCCGCTAAAATTAGATTCCGGTTGACATGCGCACTTCAGCACTGTGGCAGTTTGCATGGGAAACAAGTGTAACGTGTAATCACTGTGTTATTAAATGCGCATGTCAACCGGAAGCCGAAAAGACGACATAACGACAAGACGACAAGACGACATAATGACGAAGACGGCAGAACGAAAATACGACAGAACGAGAAGACTACAGAACGAAAAGACGCCAAATGCATCGCAAAAAGACAACAGGACGACAAGACGACAGAACGAAAAGACGACAGAACGAAAAGACAACAGAACGACAGAACGAAATGATGACAAATGCATCGCGAAAAGACGACAGACGACAGAACGTCAAGAAGACAGAACGACAGGACGAAAAGACGACAATATAAAATGGGCGTTTGGCGTCTTTCATTATGTCGTCTTTTCGTGGCGAAATAACGAATAACGAAAAGGCGACAAATGGCAGAAATCAGCCACCATACTTGGCAAAACGTAAACAAATATAAACATGATGTAAAACATAGTACGTCGCATTACCTTCTCCGCTATATATTCAGCCGTGCACTCGGGCTGCATTCTCGTGATATGTAAGTCATAGACGTCGTGAATGCAATTTATTTACGACATACAATCAAGCCTAATATATAGCTGAAATAGTAAAGTATTGAGAAAAATCTTACCCATAATGTTAACCTATGTTGCTTGTATGCCACACAGAAACTACCACACAGGTCTAAAATGACCAGAAATGTACCAGTAAATCGCATACACAGTATAAACCGTGAAGTATTATGAGAGCACAAATACATTACAAATGTACGAGTGCACGAGATCTCACGCCTCCACTGTTGGAGATCATTTTCGAAATTCCATTTTTTTCACTGTAGCACAAGTAAATTTTAAATTGTGGTAGATATGACTTTTTTTGTTTATAAAGCAAAGTTGCGGGACTAGAACTAATGCAACTGAGTAAATTTTAAGACGAAAATCGTGAAAACCTCTTCATTCCATTACATTTCGGAAATGGAGGCAGATTAAACAAAAAATCTATGGAACATTCATCTATAATCAAAGTTATGGAATAAAGTGCATAAAATTTCGCATACTTTGCGCTATATAACATCAAAATGCTTGAAGTAATAAATAAAATATTAAGAAAATATTACTTCGAAGCGGGATGTTTTTCCATTGGTTGCGCCATTTTGAAATCACGTAATCCCCAACCCTGTTACGCTGACTCTTTCAACTTCAAAGAAAGTAGGGCGAACGGTTAGGTCACGTGATTATTCAAAAATATTATGACGATGTTTATAGTAAATCCTTTTGCGTGATCTGCAAAGCTAAAATATAGACCTATATTCAATATTTTCAAATTGTTTTCCAATGGGTTATTTTGTTATGCCCCCCGAAAATCTTTCGGGGGCATATAGTAATCGCACCGTCCGGATTCTGTCTGTCTTGTCTGCCCGTCATTCCGCAGTTCGTGTCCGGACTGTACCTTCAAAACCCCTGCATAGATTTTTGATTAACTTGGCACAAGTGATCACCATAACAAGACGATGTGTCGCGCGCAAAACCCAGGTCTGTACCTCAAAGGTCAAGGTCACAGTTGAAGTTCATATGTCAAAAACCTGTCTGTCCGTCATTCCGCAGTTCGTGTCCGGACTGTACCTTCAAAAACCCAGCATGGATTTTTTATTAACTTTGCTTAAGTGATCACCATAACAAGACGATGTGTCGCGCGCAAAACCCTGGTCCGTAACTCAAAGTTAAAGTTCATAGGTCAAAAACAGGTACGCATTTTCGTGTCCGGACCGTAAAGTCACAACCCCTGCAGGGATTTTTAAATAACTTGGCACAAGTGCTCACCACAACAAGACAATATGTCCCGCGTAAAACCCAGGTCCGTACCTTAATGGTCAAGGTTACACTTGAAGTTCATATGTCAAAAACAGTTGCGCAATTTCGTGTCCGGACCGTAACGTCACAACCCCTGCAGGGATTTTTAAATAACTTGGCACAAGTGATCACCATAACAAGACAATGTGTCGCGCGCAAAACCCAGGTCCGTAACTCAAAGGTTAAGGTCACACTTGCAGTTCATAGTTTAAAAACAGGTACGCAATTTCGTGTCCGGACCGTAACGTCACAACCCCTGAAGGGATTTTAAAATAACTTGGCACAAGTGAATACCATAACAAGACAATGTGTCGCGCGCAAAACCCTGGTCTTCAAGGTCAAGGTCACACTTGGAGGTCAAAAGTCAAATTGTGTTCGGTCAATAACTCTGGCATTCATGGACGGATTTTTAAATAACTTGGCACGAGTGCTCACCACAACATGACGATGTGTCGCGCACAAAATTCAGGTCTGTGGCCCCAAGGTCAAGGTCACACTTATAGGTCAAAGGTCAAATTGTGTCCGGTCAATAACTTTTCCATGCCTGGACGGATTTTCAAATAATTTGGCACAAGTGCTCACCACAACCAAACGACGTGACGTGCACAAAATCCAGGTCCATGGATACAAGGTCAAGGTCATACTTAGAGGTCAAAGGACACTTCGGGGGCATTTATCACATACAGTGATATTTCTTGCTAAGTAATGTTCTGCTATCGAGCTTCGGTTTGCATCGATTGAGGAGACCTAAGTACGTATTATTTTGGTAGTCAAATAGTCCCGATTAAAACTAAATAGTTTTTCATGCATTATTTCAAATATTGCAACATCTAATTTGCAGATATTCTAAAAATTATATTTACACAAGAATTAAATATATTTCAGGCAAAAATATTTCAATTTAACACCTTTTACCCAAATCTTATAATTCAGTAGTTAGCAGAGATATGAGTGCAAGGAACGATTACTCTGCGTCGAGATTGCGTCTGCACAACTGACACTGACAGCTAAAAATGGCGACATCCCGGTTCAAGTTGTCAACAGAAGAGGAACTTGATACACTGCTTCTATTTTAAGTAAATAAAAGTAGTGTGGTGACCCTTTTCATATTCTTTAGTAGGGGAGGGGAACACATTGTTTGTGTGCATGGCCTTACACATTTATTTAAGTAAAACATATTTTCAACTGAAATCAATATAATAAAATAATATATTTCATTCCTTATATTTTATGATATATATAATAATACAACTAGTTAATTCATTAAAAGTCAATGGATTAGAATTGTATTACCGCCTCGTGCAATAGTACCCACCTTTCTCGGGTCAGTAGTCACTCCCTCTGATAAATAGTTCTAACCATTGCATTCTAAGGAATTAAATTTCTACTTACCCGCAGGAAAAATTGAACATGGCGTCCATCTTGACCTTGTCTGATTCGGAGGAGTTAAATATTATACCGTAAACGTCATCTAGGCAATTTGACATGGCCTCGTTATCGCATGCACCTGTTGTCTTATTCGGTCCATTTAATGTGTCGGCTACGTCTATGGCTGCAAATATATGGTGTCTATAGAATTGTATGTTTTAAGCTTTTGGTGCTATATGTTATTTTTGTCATGACGTTATTTGTGTTATATTTTGTTTGTGTTACACCTTATTGGTGTTATACGTTTTTTGTGTTATACATTATTTGTGTTAGAAATTATTTGTGTTATATGTTATTTTTGTTATTATGTTATTTATGCTATAAGTCATTTGTGTCAGTACGTTATTTGTGTTACATCATATATGTGTTATTACGTTAGTTGTGTAATTTGTTATTTGTGCTGTGTTATATGTTACTTATGGAAAGCCGCAGGTGACCCTGTGATTATAATTATTTTTTACTATATGTTTAACTGAATTATTATAATCACCACATTTCTCCATTTTGTACGTGTTATCATTATTATCAAAATCCATACATTTTTAGCTCTCTGGAAAAATGTATACATTCTGAAAATGTTAACATTTTTATTATAATCACCACATTTCTACGATTTTGTACGTGTTATCATTATTATCAAAATCCATACATTTTTAGCTCTCTGATTTTTTTTTATTATAACCACCACATTGCTACGATTTTGTACGTGTTATCATTATTATCAAAATCCATACATCTTTAGCTGTCTGAAAAAATGTGTACATTCTGAAAATGTTAACATTTTTATTATAACCCGCACATGTCTGAAAATGTTAACATTTTTATTATAACCCGCACATGACATTGTATGCATTATAATTATAACAAAATCCGTACGATTACCTCCCTTAGCTCTCTGAAAATGTATACATTCTCAAAATGTTAACATTCTGAAAATCGATACATGTGCGTCTTATAATCCTAAATCTCGCGAGACAATTTATGTTCGGGGGAATTGGCTTTTGGAAAATGTGTGCATTATAATTCTAAATCTCGCGAGACAATTTATGTTCGGGGGAATTGGCATTTGGAAAATGTGTGCATTATAATTCTAAATCTCGCGAGACAATTTATGTTCGGGGGAATTGGCTTTTGGAAAATGTGTGCATTATAATTCTAAATCTCGCGAGACAATTTATGTTCGGGGGAATGCAGGTGGGCAAGAGGGTTTAAGAGAAGAAATGTGTGTGTGTGGTGTGGGCAGGAAGATTAAGGGATGCGGGTAGGCAGGAGGTTTAAGAGAAGAAATGTGTGTGGGGGATTGGGGAGTAGGAAACTTAGGGGATGCCCACCCCTCTCCACCCCCACCACACACACACACATTTCTTCTCTTAAACGTCCTACACACACGCATCCTTTAAGGTTCCTGCTTCACCCTCCCACACATACACAATGTTTTCTTAAACCTCCTGCCCACCCGCATCACATAAGCTTCATGATCCTCCCTTCCCACATATGCATTTCTTTTCTTAAAACTTAAGACACACCCGCATCCCTTAAGCTTCCTCACCCCACCCCCACCACCTCCTCAAACACACACATTTCTTTTCTTAAACCTCCTGCCCACACGCATCCCTTAAGCTTCCTGCTTCCCACTCCCCCACCCCACACACATACATTTCTTCTCTTAAAACTCCTGTCAACCCGCATCCCATAAGTTTCCTACTCCCCAATCCCCCACACACATTTCTTCTCTTAAACCTCTTGCCCACCTGCATACCTTAAGCTTTTTGCTTCCATCCCCCCAACACACCCTCACCCCAACCACACTCATTTCTTCTCTTAAACCCTCTTGCCCACCCGCATAACTTAAGCTTTCTGCTTCCACCCTCCCACCCCCTCCTCCCCACCCCCCCCCCCAACACACCCTCACCCCAACCATACTCATTTCTTATCTTAAACGTCCTGCCCATTCATATCCATCAATCTTGCTGTCCATCATCATCTCATCTTAATCCTCTTGCCAATCCTCCTGTTCAACCCGCTCCCTTAAACCGCCTGCCCACCCATTCCCCTAAACACCCCTCCCCCACCCCTCACACACACTAGCACATACATGCTTAATACACACATTTTCCAAAAGCCAATTCCCCCGGACATAAATTGTCTCGCGAGATTTAGAATTATAATGCACACATTTTCCAAATGCCAATTCCCCCGAACATAAATTGTCTCGCGAGATTTAGAATTATAATGCACACATTTTCCACAATTCCCCCGAACATAAATTGTCTCGCGAGATTTAGGATTATAAGACGCACATGTATCGATTTTCAGAATGTTAACATTTTGAGAATGTATACATTTTCAGAGAGCTAAGGGAGGTAATCGTACGGATGTTGTTATAATTATAATGCATACAATGTCATGTGCGGGTTATAATAAAAATGTTAACATTTTCAGACATGTGCGGGTTATAATAAAAATGTTAACATTTTCAGAATGTACACATTTTTTCAGACAGCTAAAGATGTATGGATTTTGATAATAATGATAACACGTACAAAATCGTAGCAATGTGGTGGTTATAATAAAAAAAAATCAGAGAGCTAAAAATGTATGGATTTTGATAATAATGATAACACGTACAAAATCGTAGAAATGTGGTGATTATAATAAAAATGTTAACATTTTCAGAATGTATACATTTTTCCAGAGAGCTAAAAATGTATGGATTTTGATAATAATGATAACACGTACAAAATGGAGAAATGTGGTGATTATAATAATTCAGTTAAACATATAGTAAAAAATAATTATAATCACAGGGTCACCTGCGGCTTTCCATAGTTACTCGTGTTATGTTATATGTGTTGTTTCGCTATTTGTGTTATATGTTATTTATAATTTACTTCATACTTCATTCAGTTTCATCTAATTTTTACCACATCAATATAAGAACACGGATTGCATCAATTTAATAAATACACTGTGTCGTTTGTAAATATTACTTATCGCAAAAGAAGATTTTTGTTTTATATTTTATGCAAAAGATGAACGATTTTTTGGAGAAAATATTTAGAAAAGAGTGGAGAGAGAGAGAGAGAGAGAGAGAGAGAGAGAGTTTGTTTGAACGGACGCCATGTTGACTTTTTTGTGGTAGAGGCTCCCCACCCCATTTTTCCTGGGTAGAACCAATCTCTCTCTCTCTCTCTCTCTCTCTCATAATTGTATTAAATAACTAAAATCTCAAGGACCTTGCTTCAAATCCCGTTTCGGGTTACTTTTGATGAATTATAATCAGAAGTCGTATATGTATCAATCTTAACTGTACCACAGACCTAATATTGCCCGACTTTAAACACACATATCATGAAGAGTTTTATACATATGTTTCATTTATGTCAAAACCCATCATAAATGTATTTCTCTTTCATGACGGTATTTGCCTATAGCGAACTGACGAATGCTTAGCGCGAGCCAAGATATGATAGTTCTCATTAATGGAAAGTTAAAGAAACTAACCCGCCAAATAACTGCAAAATTGCACCACAAAACCGTCTATTGCCGGAGATTTCAGAAAGTAGTCTTGATCATCTTCGACGCTTGATTGTAAATACAAGCGCCTTGACCGTTTGTGCAGAAACAAATTTGAAACTGGAAGCACGCGACCGTAATTATTATTTTTTTATTAAAGAATTTCTGACCATCCGCATTTAGTTCGTCGCACTAGCACCAAAGTCATAAACACATATATGTATGTTATAAAACACTATTACTGTCCATTTTATGAATATCTCTTAAAGAGATACATGGCAAACTTGATTTTTTTAAAAACTAGCAGCGTCCCGTTAGTTTTCTACATAAATTGCATTTGTTCAATCATTAATGTTAATTGTAAGAATTGTATTAAGCCATTTGTTTTTGCATATTATTAATTTTTGCTATTATTGCACCAATAATATATTAAAACTTATAGTATAATAAGACAAAATAGTGAATACCTAAAATTTGATTTATTTAAATGTAACCAGGGTAAAAGTAAAAATGATACTCGATATATAAATCGAGACACTCATTTCAAATATTCAAGATTGCCGTGTGTCCCTTTAAGGAAATGAACAAAATTTCAAGATTTCTGAAATTGTCTCCATTCCACTATATACTATGATGGTGTTTAACGGGTAGCAGGTATCAACTTTCAACGCTCGTATTTTTTACCACGGACAAAGCTCTGGACAAACACTGGCGGTGTTCAATAATGCTAACAAGAGATGTTTGTAAAACATTGAATTGAATTGAATTGGATTTTATAGTCGCACCAACAGCTAAGGTCATATGGCAACTTTCCAACTTCCACTGGTGGAGAAGGACCCCAGGTGCCCCTCCGAGTAATTTCATGCACGGGCGGGCACCTGGGTAGAACCACCGACGTTCCGCAAGCCAGCTGGATAGCTTCCTCACATAAAGATTCCTAGGCCCCTGAGGTTTGTAAAACATATATGCCCCCCTTCAACAATCATGGCACAAACATTACTGCCAAGTTTTACCTCATACGGGGAAATCAAGTTATTACAAGTAAACTTCTTCAGCAGGGTTTTCGTTATCACAAACTACGTAGATATTTCTCTAAATTCTACCGCCGCAACGAGGGCCTGCTGGAAAAGTACAACACCAACCTCAAAACACTTCTGCGACTAGGTATATCACAACCCTCATTTTATGGAGATGTGGTCTATAAACTTCGAAAGTTAACGGGGTCTGACAGGTTTCCTGACCGCTTTACACATTTAATCAGGAAGTTCGTCAGAAAAGGATATAACCCTTTGGTTTTACAGTGCACTGCATGTTTAATGATTGACCCCTCTACAGTCAGTCATTACGCTTCATTTTTCACTTGTGCGATGACTGGACTACCTCTTGGGACTCTATGATTGCACCTACTGAAACCCCAACTAAGGGAGGTGGGTGCATGAGCTTTCGTCCCTCGGATTTTCTGGTCGTACCCTAGATTGGTTTTCTCTTTAGCTGCAACTACTATGGTTGTTCAGTACGATTCTGGATACATCCTGAGATGTTTTTTATTTTGTATGTGTTTCTTTAGTTAGTTTCTCTGGATGTGTACTTTATTGTTAGAGAATTCCTTTTGATGGATGTAGTTTTGTTTACACTGTCTTGTCTATTTGGGCGCTGAAGACAGGATAATAGCGAGGATTGTGCGCATATAAAAACGATTCAAGCTAACCAGTAGGCCTTATTGCCTACTGACCGTTCCAAGTCGGTAACCCTGTCTTCACCACCCTTTCTGTTGTTTCTTGTCTCTTTCATTGTATTATCAAGTCCTTGTTTGCAGTGCAGTGCGGACCTACGGTGCCATTGCGTTCGGACGCTGTGGTTTCTATAGGACCATATATTTCATTTTTGAGTGCCAGCTGTTTTTGAGTTATGGAAGTCACCAATTTTTAGTGATTTTTTTCACATACACATAGTGTATCATTATACACATAATGTATCATTGGCAGCTATCCTTATATATATATACACATAGTGTATCATTGGCAGTTATCTTTATATATATATGTAGGTATTTTACCTTTAACTTTCACATGGGTTGCTTAATTTGCATATTCTTCATCAAAATAATGTATCCCATATGTCAACAAGTTTGTTTAAAGAGTGAAAATAAATCATAGATGTATTTATTTTTTAATAAGAACCAAATTTAATCTTAATATGCATTCAATAAAGGGAGGTAATTTAAAAAATAATTTTAAATTAATATTGTTATTTAGGTTTAAGTATTAGTTAGAGGCTATGAAGTGAAATTTTAACAATTAAGAAACCCTAAGGAAAGGAGCGCAGCCTAGACGTCTCATTGAGTTTGACCAAAAACCGTGTGGACAATTTCAGACCGAATACCCTACTCGTTAAAAGCAAATATCTCCAATAAATCACAACAACACTCTAAACAGTTCGCCTCTATACTTTCCTCTTTGATTGTGCGATGACGGGACAGATTGTGGACCGTATGATGACGTCTACCTAAATACATATAGGACGGTAGCGTTTGATGTTTGTAATAAAGTTATATGTGTTTACGTATATTGCCTATTAATGCTTCCTTGTTTGTTAGAGAATCAGTTTATAACCTGACGGGGATTTCCTTATTTACAGTCCCGTTTACTCGGATGGAAATCGGGTAAGAGTGAGGTTTGGTGCACCCTAGAACCTTGTTTAAACTCCCAGCGGTCTTTTTTGCCACTGACCGTTTCTAGGCGGTAGCCGACCTATTATCAACCCTTTTGTTTTTGTGGTTGACTGTTGCCCTTGAATGCTTATTTTCCTGTTCGTTTTTATATCTACTTTTTCCATCGTCCATAGTCTACTATAGAATTTACAGCAACTCTGCAGTGCTGTGGATAAGAAGGTTCTAGGTCCATTCTCCATATTGTATCTTGATGGCAATGGGGTTGTTCATTCGTGTTAGGTGCCATATAACCTATCATGTTTTGGTGCGCCGTACAAGCTTTTTTATTTTTTTTTTATTAAAAACAAGTTGTTGTTTTCTTCACGTAGACATTTGTCACCGACATATCCGCAGATATTATAATTCCAGCTTTTAGGATTTTAGTATCCAATTTCATGATTCTAGTTGGCAACTACAGCTCTTCTTTTGACCAGTTTTTTGAAAACCTCCGCGACTTTGACAACAATAAAGACTGTGCACGTAAATGAGTCTTTTCTACATTGATTACAAAGGTCATGGACACAAAGGAGATACCAGTATCAACCCCATCTGTATCCTTGTCATGTAACATATTGTAAGTGCACGTGTTGCTCATGCTTTTATCGGTGTCAAGACAGATGTCAGTGTCTAGGAAAAAATAATGCCTTTGAGCGACTAATACTTTTACTCAAGGAAATAATATTTTTTTTTATTATGAAAATTCAGTCAGACGATGTGTGTGCGTGCGTTGGTGTATTTAAAAAAAGAAGCCAAAAAAAAACAATCGATTTTTTACATAACATTACTCATTTGAATGTAAATTAACACTTCTAGATTTATATACTAATATTAGTTTCCATTTAAAAAAACTAAATTTCTACTATTGCAAACGAAAGACTTTAAATGTAAACAAACTACGAGAACAACGGGAAATTTGAATTAGAAAGGCTGTACTGTAAAGGCTTTCATGACCATATTAGAATTACTTAATTTGCCGTGCATTATTGCAAAAAGAAAAATAAACATTACAATAATATACAATTTGAAAATATATTTCTGATTAAAGTTTACAACAAACAGCGATTTACGTTCACACTTGTAAAATTCTTCCACGTATATATTCCGCCCCAATTTTTACCGGACGCATTATTCAGATTTAGTCAAGTGATCAATTACACAACCGTTTGAAAGGTAAACAATACATACATGAAGTTCTTATTACTTAGATAAAAACAATATTTTGATTGTGTGAAATGGATAACATATGATCATTATTCACTTTAGGTAAGTTGTACACTTATAAAATTCATTTTATCAGTTTAAATTGACTGTTTATGTCTTGCGCAGAGAATCTCTACGGAAGGTCCACACATAAAAAAGGCAAACGCCTATGCACGTCGGAGGATGGCACATATCAAAAAAATGTCTTGCCGTTCGTAGACGTGTATTTTATGCACTACCTCTAGACTAGATCGGGAATTAGGTCTGTAAAGCCATTTATATTGTATCTATAGAGTTTGTTTTCTCAAAATAGGTAAATTATATATATATACCTCGTCGTCAGTAGGTTTAGAAACGGTGTACATATGTTGTAAAATTTGGCTGTCGTTGGGCAGGATAGCTACTTTAAGTCAATTCTGAAGTATAAGACTTACCGTTTATAATTCCATTACAAAAATAGCCCAATGTCAAAAATATAAGTAAGCCTTTCATCGTGTAAGTTATCAGACTTAAAGAACACACATGTAAACCCTAGCTTGTTAATTACATATCTGATTATTTCGACTCACACACACAGGATAGTGAGTTAAACGTCAACATCCGGAAGGAGTAGTACGTGCGTCAAACGTCCTTCCTCCGTGAAAGTGGAGATACGTGATTGATGATTATGTAAACATCCGTGAAGGATGGGGTTATCAGTGAGGTTCTCCCAGGGATTTTGGGAACAAGGGAACATGGCCATTTATTTTTGGGGAACAAGGGAACATTTGTCCGTTATTTTCAGGGAACAAGGGAACATTGGCATACTTTTAGGGAACTGGGGAACATGAGTTTACAGTAAATAAAAATATAATATCTAGTTTTACTGTTAAAAAAAACACCTAAGACTTTTACAAGTGTTACGTGATGACAGGCTTTTCTTAATAGCATCTGTATTTGTGTTTTGTATTATACCAACCCTTATTGTGATCTCCATACAATAGACGCTCAATAAAGAGTGCTGAAATAAACTCAAATCTTTTATGAAAAACAAAAAAACAAACAAAAACTCTTGTCCAGTTATCAGAGACACTGCTCAAAAAGCTAGAAACAAAATATTGTTTGCTGTATGGACTAGCTTTCATGAATGACTCCGCCATTACCATATATGGTTGAAACATTACAAAACCTTCTTCTCCAGAACGGCTGGACAGATTTCAACAGTTTTTCTTTTAAAATGATCATCAACGCCTATAATATCAAGTTTGTCCAAATTAAGTCCCCGGGGTCAAAAATGGCCATGCCCCGGGGTCCAAAGTTTGTATATTGAGATTTTGTATGTTTTTCATATAGACATAAAGGATTTTTTAAAACTTTCTTCTCTGAAACCATAATGCACAGAGCTCTCATGTATTACATGTAGCATCAGCTTATGGTCCTCTACTAAATTTGTTCAAATGGTGACCCTGGGGTCAAATTGTTCCCGCCCCGGGGGTCACAGTTTTACATAGACTTATAAAGGAAAACAAATTAAAAACTCTTCTTCTCGGAAACTACAAGAGCCCGAGGTTTGATATTTTGCATTTACTATAAGCTTATGGTTCTTTACCAAGTTTGTTCAAATGGTGACCGTCGGGTCACATTTGACCCAGCCCCAAGGGTCACATGTTTTACATAGACTTGTATAGGGAAAAACTGAAAAAATCTTTTATGGAACCACATTGCACAGAGCTCTCATGTATTACATGTAGCATCAGCTTATGGCCCTCTAATAAATTTGTTCAAATGGTGACCCTGGGGTCAAATTTGTCCCCGCCCCGTGGGTCACAGTTTTACATAGACTTATATAGGATTTTTTTTTTAAATTCTTCTTCACGGAAACTACAAGAGCCAGAGGTTTGATATTTTGCATTTTCTATAAGCTTATGGTCCTTTACCAAGTTTGTTCAAATGGTGACCCTGGGGTCACATTTGCCCCACCCCAAGGGTCACATGTTTAACATAGACATGTATAGGGAAAAACTTAAAAAATCTTCTTCTCTGAAACTGCAAGAGCAAGAGGTTTAATATTTTGCATTTGCTATAAGCTTATGGTCCTCTGCCAATTTTGTTCCAATGGTGACCCTGTGGTTACATTTGGCCCGACTCGGGGGTCTCAGTTTTACATAGGCTTGTATAGGGATAAACTGAAAAAAAATTCTTCTCTGGAACTGCAAGAGCCAGAGGTTTAATATTTTGCATTTGCTATAAGCTTATGGTCCTCTACCAAGTTTGTTCAATAGGTGACCCTGGTGTCAAATTTGGACGCATCCCGGGGGTCACAGTTTTACATAGACATATATATATAGGGGAAACAATTCTTCTCTGAAATTGCAAGAGCCAGAGGTTTAATATTTTGCATTTACTATAATATAAGATTATGGTCCTTTACCAAGTTTGTTCAAATGGTGACTCTGGGGTCAAATTTGACCCCGCCACGTGGGTCACAGTTTTACATAGACTTATATAGGAAACACATTAAAGTCTTCTTCTCTGGAACTACAAGAGACATAGGTTTAATATTTTGCATTTACTATACTCTAATGGTCCTTTACCAAGTTTGTTCAAATGGTGACCATGGGGTCACATTTGGACCCACCCCAGGGGTCATGTTTTACATAGACTTGTATAGGGAAAAACTTAAAACATCTTCTGTGAAACCACAAAGCTCTCATATATTACATATAGTCCTGGGTCACATTTGGCCCCGCCCAAGGTGTTACACTCTAGCACCATCATTTTGTATTTGATATGTACCAAACTTTATCAGTGTCTATATATCAATGTTGTTATACACAACAGAGCTCACATTTCTTGAACAATCTTAATCAAACTTGCACAGATTGTATTTGACTATAAGATTTCGAAGAAGCTTGATAATGTGCCAGTACTCAGGTGATCGATTTAGGGCCACCTTGGCCCTCTTGTTGTAAGACTCAGTGTTTCAGCAGACATTTTATTCTTAAATGTTTACTTAGTTAGGTCGTTCCTTATTTGGAAACTAAAACCCGTCCACAACTGACACAAAACGACAACATTAAACCCCCAACATTTACTGCCAGGGTAGTAAATATTTGTAGGAGGGGCATATTATTGAAATTACAACTCTGCACGCAGCCTCGCTGTCATCTAAAAGTAGCTGATGTAAACATTGTCCTACACATGCTGAAGCAGGAAGCAGACGACTATAGTAATAACAACGTTTATAAGCTAACCTGCATTAGGCGTATAACTTTCTAATCCACTTTTCCCAGATTTCTTCTTTGAAACTGTTTGTTTTTCTTTTGTTTTTAACTGGAACTGTGTAAGTCCTTTATGGATTTCTGTTATAGCTGACAGTCCTTTCTGAAGTTGAGCCTCTATTAACATTTTCATTCCAATCTAATAATGCTAGGTTTATTCTCATTTTGTAAGTTGAAGTACCAAATGATATCTTTTTGTCCACATATTGTTAGAGGGCATTATTGAAGATTCTACATAATGTGCATCCATACAAAATTTAGATTTGTCAGCATTTTTGTAAACTGGGAGACCTTTCAAGAATTCTGTCAACATTTCTAAAGCTCTTCCACTTTGTATCACATACTTTAAAATGTCATAATTTGGGTCAGTTTTACATTTGGAAATAAAAAAACAGTTTTCGTGATAACCTTGATTGTGATTTACAAAGTACAAAATAGTTTTTTTTGCAAAACTGCATTATTTTGGCAATTTTTCATAGAATATTACACATGAGTTCGAATTGCAGCAGCTTTGTCAGAGAGTTCTTCATGCTAAAGTGTTGCCATGCGTTGCTTTATAACCTGATGTTATTCTTTTTGCAATTTTTGACATTGGTTTGGTCAAGTGCCATGTGTCAAGGGCATTTTCAGTTGGATTTCTTCTTTCTCTTATGTATTTGCTTATTTGATTGTTGTTATCATGAACATGAATGTTGACAGGACAAGACTTTTCATCCAAATAGTCATACATGTAAATACGTTTCACTCCAATTAGCTCATGTCTTTGAGAACAGGAATCATCGTCTTTTTTAGAAATTGTTTGAATGTCCAAAACTTTGTTTGTTGCATGTCCCAGACAACCCACATCACTAAATACTGCATTTTTGCGCCAACAATGCCGAGCGTCTGTCAGGATATTTATTCCTGCGATAATTTCATCAACTGGCTATATTTTGCTGCTGTTGTTGCAATTTCTTCTTGCAATGATTGTTCCTTTGATTTATTTGTTTCTTCGAAAACAACCTCCTCATATGTATTCTGAAACTCTTTCAAGTATTTTTCTCCCATGATGAAAAATATACATGTGCCATTCTAGCATTCACAAGAAATTTGCCATTTTTCATATGTGGTGATGATTTCCATGAAAATGCATGCTCAGACTTTTCACATTCTATATTCGCAGAAAGAAAAGAGCGAAGCGAAGCTATTTAGTTTCCTTTACTTGCAAGTTATGATCACACCTTGATGCATGCGATTCAACTTGAGACACAAGTGCTTTAACTGAACTACTAGTTGCAAAAAAAGTTGCTCATTGATGGCATCATACTTCTCTATTGTTTGGTTTACAGAACCTTCAAAGTATGTCAGGTCATGGTTTCTCTCAGATGGATAGTTCAGCATTTGAACGTTGTTACAGTTGACATCTCCGACTGACTGTACAACGTTCAGCGCAAGCTTCCAGGATTATCGATAGGTTTTCATTTTGATGCGTAATATCTATAGTAATTTATATGTTCTGTTAAAATTATGAACTATACTCACTCAAAAACAGATTTATTAAACATACTTTGTGCAAAACGTTGTACGATATACAGTATAAATGCATTAAATTGATAGTTTTGTTTTCATACATTTACTTTTGTTATCAAATCTCGACATCAAGATCACGTGACTAAACGGTGTTAATTGATTTTGTTATCTACCCGTGTAATTTGACAACTCCCCAACAGTTCATACCGCCCCTACTGCAAAACGCTCTCCGGGATATACCACTTCCGTAATAGTGTTTGTTACCCTTTGATGTTTGCATTAAGTTGTGTGTGAAATAATATTGTCATTCATATCTCGGCCCAATTAAAAAAGAATAACTTACATTCTCATCACAAATGGCGCATTATCATATGCTGCCAAAAAATCCACTGCACAGAAAAGTGGAGGTCATGTAGTACATGTATCTTCTTAATTCGAGCCTTCACTGACTAAAAGCATTTTTTCTTTTTTTTTCCTTTTTTTTTTTTGGGTACACAGCCAGATGAAATATCAAAATCGTAAAAGGGCTGGTAAGGTCAAAGAAAACTCGGATTAGTATAAGAAAGAACTTGTCTCATGAATGAATGCTCCCTTTAAAAACATAAACACTGAGATGCCAAAATATTGTATTCATACACTCATTTCAATATATCACAATTTTAACATGACATTGCTTGAATATGTAACAAATAGATCAACAATGTTTTATAAATAAAAACAATGGCACTTTAAACCGAAGATTTTGCTACGAAAATTGGAAATGTATTTATGTTGGAAAAAAATTAGTAGATTTATAGATATAATAATGACATTATTATTAAAGGGACAGATGACAAGCTTACTGTCTGACACATTTTCTTTCCCTCATGTAAACAAATAAAAATGTGTGTATTCATAAAGATCACATTTTAATTATATTTAGTTACACATGTATTGAGCCCCATCACTGTTTCCCAATCACTGTTATGTTTCACTGCTGGTACTACCTTTTAAATGTCAAAAACACTTTTTTATGCCCCCGAAATATATACAGTAATCGCATCGTCCGTCTGTCTGTCTGGCTGTCTTTCTGTCTGTCCGGATTCTGTCTGTCTGTATGTCCGGATTCCGTCATTCCGCAGTTCGTGTCCTGACTGTACCTTCAAAACCCCTGCATGGATATTTGATTAACTTGGCACAAGTGATCACCATAACAGGACGATGTGTCGCGCGCAAAACACGGGTCCGTGCCTCAAATGTCAAGGTCATACTTGAAGTTCATATGTCAAAAACAGGTACGCAATTTCGTGTCCGGACCGTAACGTCACAACCCCTGCAGGGATTTTTAAATAATTTGACACAAGTGATCACCATAACAAGACGATGTGTCGCGCGCAAATCCCAGGTCCGTACCTCAAAGGTCAAGGTCACACTTGAAGTTCATAGGTCAGAAACAGGTACGCAATTTCGTGTCCGGACCGTAACGTCACAACCCCTGCAGGGATTTCTAAATTACTTTGCACAAGTGATCACCATAACAAGACGATGTGTCGCGCGCAAAACCCATGTCCGTACCTCAAAGGTCAAGGTCACACTTGCAGTTCATAGGTCAAAAACAGGTACGCAATTTCGTGTCCGGACCGTGACGTCACAACACCTGCAGGGATTTTTAAATAATTTGGCACAAGTGATCACCATAACAAGACGATGTGTCGCGTGCAAAATCCAGGTCTTCAAGGTCAAGGTCACATTTGGAGGGAAAAAGTCAAATTATGTCCGGTCAATAACTCTGGCATTCATGGACGGATTTTCAAATAACTGGGCACAATTGCTCACCACAACAAGACGATGTGTCGAGCACAAAATCCAGGTCTGTGGCCCCAAGGTCAAGGTCACACTTAGAGGTCAAAGATCAAATCGTGTCCGGTAAATAACTTTTGCATGCCTTAACGGATTTTCAAATAATTTGCACAAGTCTTCACCACAACCAAACGACGTGTCGTGCACAAAATCCAGGTCCATGGCTCCAAGGTCAAGGTCATACTTAGAGGTCAAAGGACAATTCGGAGGCATTTATCACTTACAGTGATATTTCTTGTTCTTTCTTTTTATTAAATCCGATTGAATGTGCATCATTAGATTAATTTAAACTTATTTATTTTACATCGATTGTAACGAAAGCTCTCTGAACTCATTTTAATCACTCTAGATGTATTCCTGGGTAAAACCAGTACGAAGCAATGCATATAAGGTGTCTTGCTCAGGGACACAACACATACATGTATAGTCATGGCGAGGATCAAATTAACCAACGACTTTTCAATCATGGGTCCAAAGCTCTACCATTAGACCACAGTGCTCCGAATTGACTAAGAAATGATTGGGAAAAGAGTATGAAAGGAGACATTTTGGAAGATTTGAAAAATAAGCTTCTTACAATAATTCACTGAATCTGTCAATTATCAGGAATTGTGATAATTTTGACATGTTCTAATTTTTTCAAAAGCCTTTTTCTTTATCATTAAATTGCAAATCACTTAACAAAGATAATGAGTTAGAGATTATTGAAGTCCGTCAAGTATTTTAAAAAATACAGTGAATTGTTCTTCATGAAGTATTAAAATTCACAAATTATTCATGAACAACATGCAAAACGGCCACCTTCAAAATTTCTAAAGTTGTTAAAATTCTTCAGGAAAAGCTAGGTTCATGAAAACAAAAGCTCACAAAAGTTTAGATTGATCCCACTTACAAAGGGTATTTAAAAAAGAGAGCTTAGTTGTTTCTTTTCCACCGCCATTTACAAAAGCTCACAAAAGGTTATATTGATTCCCACCTAGTGTATATTATCACACTCTAATTGCAATTCAAAAAGGGACGATTGCTGTAGAAGCCACTGAGAATGCCAGTTATATTTTCAGTAGGGCTGCACTAAATTTCTGCTCGGATCAGGTGGAATCCCACTGCGACAAACGTGAATCCTGCCAAAAATCACGCAG
Organism: Cyrtodaria siliqua; assembly: GCA_037043455.1. Taxonomy (NCBI): domain Eukaryota; kingdom Metazoa; phylum Mollusca; class Bivalvia; order Adapedonta; family Hiatellidae; genus Cyrtodaria; species Cyrtodaria siliqua. Next base: position 36,103 of record JAWPHD010018787.1, read on the forward strand.
GGGCAAACTGGGGTCCCACACAAAAATCCCACTGGGACCAAGTATGAATTCACTGTAAATCCCACTGGAATATAGTGTTGTTGACATCGCCTAAAAAATATTTTTCTGCATGAGTTTCCAGGTTGTGGGTATATAATAAAAAGAATATATGTGTTTGTCTTGAAGTGAGAATTTAAAACTTAGTGATGAAATTAAATCCTATGTTCTCTACAAACCAACAAATATTCTTCATATATCTTTTCATTGTGTGTATGGTATATGTGTGTAAAGAACAAATAAAGAAACTAAGGCCAGTTTTTTTATTTATTGGTTTACGGGATCAAATAAAATAAAATTAAAAACAAGAGCTGTTGGAGAACAGCGCAGCTCGACTATTCGATTTTTCAGAGAATAATAAATTATATAGCTAGTATATACTATCAGAAAAAAAGGCTAAAACAATATGGGATGTGGTTTGGGGATGGGTCTTGTATAGAAACTCGGACCGATATAAAATTATGCGAAATTTTACTATTTTTATCTGTTTTAATCCAAACTTGCCATCATTTTAAAGATTTTTTTGGTCGAAAGGCAACTCGTGGAGGGAGCTGATATCTGGCAATTTTTATTGTGGCCTCATTTCATTTTTTTATTGATATTTCATCTGTGTATCTGAATTTAATCTAAATTGTTTTATATGTAAATGACTGCGTTCAAATTAAAATATTAATATCCAAATAATGGAAGATAAAATGAAAACAATTCTCCTCCCCCTGTCCTCCACAGGGGAGCCCATAAACATATGTGTGTAAAAATAATTACCAAAAATTGAATTTTAAGTGTGTGTGTGTGTGTGAGGGGGGGGCGGGGGTGAGGGGGGGGGTGCGTGTGGTGTGTGGGGGGGGGGGGCGGACGGCAACATAGCTATATGTGTAAGAATTGACCAAAACAAAACAGAAATATGTAAAAAATAAACATGAAATACAAATATTCCAGTTTCGAGTGGGAGGGGGAGGTGAGGGGTGAGATGCGGTGGGAGGGGAGGGGGCAACATATACTATGTGTAGGAGTCTATGTGTAAGAATTGATTAAAACAACACAGAAATACGTAAACAAAATAAATAAAATAAAAAAATAGAGTTTCAAGTGGGGGGAGGGGGGAGGGGGCCACATATATGTGTAAGAATTGACTAAAACAACACAGAAATATGTAAAATAAAAAATGTGTGGAAAAGGGGGGAGATGGAAGGAGTGGGGGCGGGGGTTGGAGGAGAAGCCCATGCCCAATATGGGTGAAGTATGAATAAGATGCATAATGCTATAAGAAATCCCAAACCAACATTAAAGATGTATACATGGGGGTGGGGGGAAGGCAAAATTATTATTATGTGTAAGAAGCTATGTAAGAAATGACAAAAACAACACAGAAATATTTAAAAAAAACAACCGAGTTTCGAGTGTGTGTGTGGGGCGGGGTGGGTGGGGGGGGGGGGAGGCAGCCCTTAAAATAATGCTATAAGGAAGCCCATGGCCAATGAAAGGATAAGAAATGTAAGAGATATAGACTTGTAAGCACAGCTTACACGCAAACCTTGATGTAGGACGCCGACGCAAACGCCGACGGGGTGATTACATAAGCTCTCTTATTCTTCGAATAGTCGAGCTAATAAAAGTAACTTTTTGAGACATGTTTTTAATTTTCATGTTTTGGAAAACAACAACAGAAGAACTCATCTGTTTTTTTATAACAGAAACTAATTTGTAGCAAAATATAGTAAAACCTCTGGGACCGCTGTCTTCCTCGTTAACCTTTGTCTCGTTAAGACGATAGGGCCTTCATTTTTCATCCGATCTTTACCAAACTTTAACAGGTTGTTAATATCAATGACAGCTCGGACAAGTTTGAAAACCAGCCAGATCAGATCAGTAACAGTAACAGCAGAGTTATGGCCCTTGATTTAGTATAAAATGCTATATTGCTATATTTTGCCTCGTTAAGACGATAGGGCCTTCATTTTTGATCCTATCTTTACCAACCTTTACCACATTGTTAATATCAATGACAGCTCGGACAAGTTCGAAAACCAGCCAGATCGGAACGGTAACAGCGGAGTTATGGTCCTTGATTTAGTTAAAAATGCTATATTGCTATATTTTTACTTGTTAAGACGATAGGGCCTTCATTTTTCATCCTATCTTTTCCAAACTTTACCAAATTGTTAATATTAATAAAAGCTCAGACAAGTTTGAAAACCAGCCATATCGGACTAGTAACAGTGGAGTTATGGCTCTTGGTTTAGTTAAAAATGCTATATTTTTGCCTCGTTAA